>JACXGI010000278.1:121502-135688 GCA_016801175.1 Esox masquinongy
ACCCCCCCCCCCCCCCCCAAGGACATGGCAAACAACTTCCAGAAAACAGTATTTCAGTGAAGCTCTGAACAGAAATGGGTCAAGCTCACGCGCACTGTAACAGGAGAACAGTGTGATTCAGTATTGCTTCTTCTCCCCCCCGCAGGCCTGTACAACAGCGTGGACAGCTGGATGATTGTCCCAAACATCAAGCAGAACCACTACACGGTGCACGGCTTGCAGAGCGGAACGCGCTACATCTTCTTCGTCAAGGCCATCAACCAGGCGGGGAGCCGCAACAGCGAACCGGCCCGACTGAAAACCAACAGTAAGTCCCCCAACCCCCTCTCTATCCTCAGCCCGGGACGCTTGGGTGACTGTCGCCGGGAAACAAATGGGGAAAAACGGCTTGTCTGCAAGAGCGGTCAAAAGAGAGTGGGCAAAATTGGCGCACGCTAACGAGCAAGGCGCGAACAGACGGAAAAGGCGAGGTACGACCGTGTGGTGCGTGGAATGATGTCTCAGACCGCGCGGCTCGTCGGTGCCATGGACGGCTGTTGCAGCAGGTTCCACTCCTTATCAGCTGACAAAGTAGTAGTAGTAGTAGTAGTTGTAGTTGTAGTAGTTGTTGTTGTTGTTGGGGGCTTGAGGTCAGCAACTCCAGAAAATTCCGGATAAAAAAATACAGCTCATAGTCCCAGGTTCAGTGTACTCTGGTGGCCTGCGTAGCGTCCAGACCTCAAAACGTGTAGAGATGATATGGACCAGGCTGTTTTTGGCGTGAATACGCCACTGTCAGATTAGTTTCGACAGTGTGATGCCATTGCGCCTGGATGGACCCAGTGGGACGTACTCGACACCCTACAGAATCCACAGCCCCAAGAATTCACGACGTCCTTGAGGAAATAAGCCACTGATTGTTGACCTATTTTAACTCTCAGGACAACCAAACTCTCCCTGTCCCTCCGACATCGAAACCAACAGTAAGTCCCCAATTCCTCAGATACCATACCTACAGGTTCCTTGTCCTTCAGACCTTGTCTTCACAGCAGCTTACCACAGCCTGGGGCTCTGCTTTCTGGGTAAACCCGCTGCCCCCAGGCCATCGATTTAGAAGGTACAGAACAGCCACCGGCTGGATAAATGAGGGAAAGGTGTTTATTGGTATGCGTGCGCTGACTGGGACCAACGCCACCCGAGCAGTGATAACGACCCCATTAAACTTGTCCTTCCCGCGCCCCTCCCCCTCCCTCCCGATGCCACCATAAGTTGGCTAGCGCCAAGAACTTTCCCTCAAATACGACGTGGCTACACCTCTACAGCCCGGGCCTGTCTCCCTCGCTCACTGTCAGGTCTTCAATTACTTCCAAAACGCCCCCGTTCCAGCCGGATAGGCACTGACAGCATTAAAATGGATTATTGCATCAGAGAGGCTTTGGAGTCACCCAGGGGGGAGGTTTGGAGGTGAAACACGGGGTATCGGGAGCTCGCAGAGAGTTAGCCTGTCCTCCTGCTCTCCTCCCTCCATCTCTCTATCGTCCCTCCATCTCTCCATTCCTCTCACTTCTTGTTGGTGGAGCCGTAGGCTGTCGCGGGGGCCCGGAGCCGGCCTGAACTTACCTTGCAGTCGCTCCTCCTCCTTTCTCCTCCTCCCCTTACTTTGGTACCGGCAGAGCCGCTCTAGACTTCCCGTGTCAGTCAATCCCAATAGATGTCCTCTCTTCCTCTCTTCTCTCCCCCTGGCGCAGCTTTGGCAGCAGACCATGATAGTAGCATTTGGAAGCAGACAGACGGACCGTTTTCACATTTGCATTTCAGTCATTCAGCACACACTCTTATCCAAAGCGACTTACAGACAGACATTGACAGAGAGGAAGAGAGAGAGTGAGTGAAGGAGGGAGAGACGGAGAGAGAGGAGTAGAGGGAGGGTGAGAATGAAGCTGTTAACAGCACGTCCACCCACTCCAACTCACATGTTTGGTGCAGATTACTCCCTGTATTCTATACTAGACAGGCACCTGGCATTCTTCATCACAGGAAGCAGCAAGCTAGCACAACACGGCGATCTCGATGCTGTTTTTGTGACAGTCACGGATGGGCAGCGCACCCTATCGCTTTCCGTAATTAATATACACAGGAAATAACCGATATTTACTTGCATGTACTGGTGAAAAGAAAACGGTTCACCCCTACAACAGCCTCATATGACTGGGGTGAATAGTTGGTCCACCTCCGTGGCAAAAAGCCCCCTGATCGGCAAAGCCTCTGAGTACAACAGGATATGTTTTAGCCAAAGCCTGAAGCCTCTGCAGAGACATGGGAGGGTTTTCCTTGTTGTCATGCTTTCCAGCGGGCTGGGCTTGAGGAGAAGCAGCTTGGAGATTTTAGCTTTAGCTTGTCACATTTCAGCCTAGCTTGCAAAATACGTTTCGTTTAATAGCGGTGACAAGCAACGTGAAGGCTATAAACCCATCCGACGGAAATACCAGTGAGAACCAAATTAGAACTTGATGTTGTTATATAGGTCTTATACATGCTTGTAGAGACTCCTAGTCCCATCACCATCATTCTCAGACGATGCATAGTCATCCACAGTATGTGGAGAGTCTTGTATACATATAATTTCATCAACAAACTCTAATGATCAGCATCTGCTTTGCTAAAGATTTACGTTTAGGGTTGGAACCAGGTTAAGTGCAGGCTTCGGTTATGTGTTGGAGCTGACATTTGACATTTTACCGGTGGTCAGTAGCTAGCCTGTAGAGCATCTACAGAGGGACTGTCCATATAAAGCTCCGGCGGGATTGGTGAATGAACCCTCTGCGACTGCAGAGGTGGGGACGGGGGCTGAGGGCGGTGTTGTAGGGGTCGTGCCCCAGTCCGGTAGGCCTTTTCCACCGTGATCATGTCCTCCTACGCGCCGCTCGTCTCTCCAGCCACGGCCCGTGCCACATCCCATCGGATCACCCCTCTCCCCCTTCCTCTTCATCGTCCTCCTTGCCATATATCCGTCCCGCTGTCTGCGTAACCCAAGGCTAGAGCTGTCATTTAGTCCAGGTCTGTCTTTCCTTTTTCTTTCTTTCCTTCTTTTTTTTTTTTTTTTCAACCATCCGTGAGTGTCACAAGAACAGCGTCCAGATGTTATGGTGTTGTGCTAGCCGGCTGCTTCCGATAATGATGAAGAATGCCAGGTGCCTGTCTACTGCAGGACACGGGGAGTAATCAGCACCCAACGTGAGTTGGAGTGGGTGGACGTGCTGTCACAGCTTTATTCCCCACCCCTCCCTGCCTTCCTCTCTGTCCCCTCGTCCAGCTGTCTGGGTGGGTTATGTAGTGGCTACGGCTGGACCTTATATCCTATTTTGCTACACTCTGGTCTTAATGTAAGGAACACTTTGGATTTTAAGTGCATATTCTCTAACGGTATTTCAACGTTCAGTTTGTTCATAGCGATAAGCTTCTACGGTGCGTGTAACATCCTCTCTTAAAGTGAGAGTCACTGGAGTTTCGCCGTCCCTCTCCTGCGCACCCCTTCCCACAACCCATCTCACTCCCTGGAACTTCCCCTTCACTCTGGCGTGATGAAACGATAGCTAGTACAACACTTTCCCACTAATTCAATTCAATAACTCCGCTTACCTTTTGTTTCTTAGTGCCCCCTTGGCACGGGAACTAATAACCCAAGTGCAGCAAAGTGATTGCTGTTATGGTGCCTCTCCTTTATGTAACGTGTTACCACAACTGTTCTTGGTGAAATGGATTGGACAGCTGGAAACAATCAGGATGGATACGTTGCCATCCAGGGCTCATTCCTTATTTGGATGGCGCTTTTAGACTTTGACGTTGATTTAAAAAACACACACCTACACACGAAATGCATCCCATCAATGAAGTGAATGAGATGTTGATGTATTGTGACTTCTCCTTGTTTCCCAACCTGAGTTATGGGGACGCTGCTATCTCTCCTCTTAATGGCATGTCAATGTAATGTTGCTGTCATAAAGACTGTGTGTGTGTTTACACATGCACGTTTGAAAACGCATTTACATAAATTCCTTTACTCCGACTCCCATTCAGAAGGGGTCCTAAATGACACCCTTATCCCTACAAAGTGCTCTACCTTTGGCTAGAGTTGCCCCAGTGTTGAGAAAATGGATCCAGTGAGACAGAATATGACGTTACCCGCATGAGTGGTGAAGCAGTAGGTCTGTCTCTCCCCCACTTTCTCCGGCACGGAGAACATGTTACAGTATGGCGACACTCCACTCTGGGAACACACATACATTAATCATGCTTCTGAAAGGGCTGATGAGAGAGAGAGAGAGAGAGAGAGAGAAAGAGAGAGAGAGAATGAAGGAGCTTAGTGTGTGACCTTCCTGCCACTGTCACCCATTCCTCTTAATTTAACTGCAATCCAACCATGTGAAGCCGTGTGTCTCTGTGTCTGTGTGGTTTTCTGAAGAACAATTTTAGACACTACGAGATGAAAATGAAATGGTTATTTTATTCCAGGCGCGTGTAACCTTAGGTTTTCCTTTGAAATTAGAATGTGTTTTCCCACACGGAACAATGGAACTTAAAGTCTGGTACAGTGAAGTTAAAATGGGTTCAGATTGCCAATGAGTCTACAGTGTAAATAGGTGATGTAGCTAGCATGTTACCATGTTACAGGAGATTTTGTACTGTGACAGTTGTTTTTTTTCCCACAAAGATACTGTAGATCTGTAACATGACCAGATGTGTATTTCTCTTATTTCACCTTTATTTAACCAGGTAAGCCAACTGAGAATCAATTGTCATTAACTAGGACGACCTGGCCAAAGGCATAAGAATTGCAAGACACCACATATAGTTACAGAAAAATACAATCCAGAACACAGTGTGGAATGGAATAGGCTGAGGAAATATTCAGATAGGATAATAAGGTGCATTGTTTCCCACCGTATGAAGTGGTACATATACACATATGAATAAGGGGCTTTGCAGGTACAGTGATCAGGTAGTAGCTCAGACAATTTGTTTGTGAATGAGTGAATAAAAGATCTATAAATATATATGGCATATATATATATATATATATATATATATATATATATATATATATATACACACACATACATTTTTACAAATAAACACTTACTAACCAAATAAATGGCTTTAGTTCAACTTTCAGGTGCCTAAGACTTCTGCACAGTACTGTACACAGAGAATACGGTCAGGCCATAGAGTCAGAATGCCCATGGTAACTGCCAGTGGTCCTGACAGCAGGCCTTCACCTCTTTGACATACTGCACATGGTCAGAGAAGTTATTTGAACCAGGCAAAGCACAAGTTCTCTGAGAGCCCGAGAGTCAGAGGTGATTAACATTCATTCAGAGACTTAAAAAGAGCAGCACAGTACTGTTTACCAATCAAAAACTTTCTATAAACTGGGCAGAATAGAGATTGGTCTTTAACAGTTTGGGTTTAGTTTGTCGCCTCATTTGAACAGAGGAATGACAGCTGCAGGTTTCCAATCGAAGGGAATTTCTGAATTTAGTAGTGAGAGATTGAACAGCTAGGCAATGGGGACTCCAATTATAGCCGCAGAAAGCTCCAGAAAAAAGGGATCCAGCTGATTTGTACGGGTCCAAATTTTGGAGCTCTTTCAGAGGTTTCTCTTACCTGAGCCGAATGGAAGCTGAAATTGAGAGAGTTCTGAGGTAAAACTACATGGGACAGGAGCAGCGGTGCCGGCAGTGGGAATAGGCGTGACGGATTTGAATTTGTGGCCAGCCAGTGGTTGTTTAAGCTTTCAATAATTCTGTCTTTGTCAGATTTAACGGTGTTTGCAGCTTTTAGTGCTGCAGGCAGCTGGGACGAGGCGTTTTATTTTCCATGAACTTAACAGCAGCCCAGAACTCGTTTGGGATAGAGCCCCTGGCAGCACATTTTTGTTTGTAGAAACCTGCCTTAGCTTTCTGAATTGACTGAGGGCACTGGTTCCTAGTTTGCCTAAAGAGTTGCCAGTCAGGGGCTTTTTGGAGGCTGTAGCTACATGCTAGAGTCTGTTTGCTATGGATCAGCTCAGCCCGTTTGATGGTGAACCAGGGGCTGTAGAGAATTTTTTTCAATCACATTTTGTTTGAGCATGTTCATTTAAGGACACTGCAGAAACTGTTTTTAAAATAGGTCCCGGCATCCTGAACAGAGGGGATAAAAGATCTCTAACGCGATCCGGTAGATCTATAACATTGTCCAGTAGATCTATAACATAGTCCGGTAGGTCTATAACATGCTCATGTGTCTGGGTTGACCACTCCCCTGACCTGCCACGTTGGGAAAACGCTTCTCTACGCAACTACCTTTTACTCATTTTCACTGACTTGGAAACTAACACAGTCGGGTTCCTCTGCTTCAAAGCTTCTCGTCGGCAGCCAAGCCAAGCGCATCAGCTCCCTGACAGCCTGGGTAATCAGGTCGGAAAGGAATGAAGGCAGCTTGTCGGAACGCATTGATTAATTTACGCGCGTATTGATTTGGAGTGATCGAGTGCGTGCCTACCTCCCTTTGTCTATCGAGTCCGATTCCTCTGGGCCGCTCCGAGTCAGTACAGCTGCGGACATATTGTGTTTCTGTATCAGGCTAAGTGTTGATGTCTTCTGAATAAAGCCGTGGTTTAATCAGGCCTCGGATACAGTCGGGCCCTGCCAGGCATCTGGTTACAGCCAGACCAGGCTGAAAATATCACATGACAGCCGCTCCCAAGGGCATCGATGTTTACTTCCTGGGAAAGGACGCAGGATAATATTTACACTGCTAGAGCACTGGTGACATGCCTCAACACACGCATACACCGACATTGACACACACACACGCACCAAACAAGCTCATACACACACGCACCTCTGTGTGAACACGCAAACACTCAAACACTGTAGAACGCCGATGACATTCGCAAAGCCCCCGCGGTCCGGCGTAGAGGAGCTAGCTACCTGACCCGAGTGTTTAATAGCTGCTAGACAGACTCACTCTGTCTGTATCCATCTTGTAGTTTTTATGTATGTGTGTGTGTGTGTGTGTGTGTGTTTCTCTCTCTCTCATACTCTCCCGATCCTCCCCTATTCCTTGACCATGCCCTTCTCCCACCCGGCCCCCAAGGACTCATCGTGCCATCCCAGCCCAGTATACCGTAGACATGCCCTGTCTCGTGGGTCAGCCATCGTCTGATTGAGGGTGGGTTTGAGAAGGTCACGTTTAAGGGGATGATCGAATTTCACTTTGACTTCAATAAACGCTTATGAGTCCAAGCCATAATGTGCCCTTTCTACTAAGCTAACATATGGAATTGTTTTCAGATTTCCATACAATGAATAATTTAGCAATTTCATTTCATACCAATGTATGTAGGTCTACAAGAAAACATTTTCACAATTATTTAAAATGAATGCAATGCAAGGCTTTATTGCCATGGTACACAGGTGTGTAAAACGTATGTACTCGACTAAACAGATTATTTATTAGGAAGCGTGTTTTGAAGCAAATTTGTTATCATTGTTACAGTAAAAGTTTACCTTTTAGATGGATTCTGAAGCGTGTGTGTTGTAGAGCGACGAACATTGTCATGTTCCTCAGAGTCCACTAACTGAGCTGGATAATTGTTTTTGTAGCCCCAACTGTTTGCTCCATACTGTCGGTTTCGTGATAAGACAACTTCGGGAAGAAGACGTGGGCGTCAGACCGAATTTCCAATGCGTGCAGTCTGTGAAACTCACAGCCAGAAACCAGAGACACAATATGTTCCCTAGACTCTCTACTTTTAGAATATGTAACTTACTAAAACACGACAAGCAGATGATTTTGTGTCTATTGTCTTTTCCAGATGCTTTTTGAAATAACACAGCATTTCCCAAGCCTCGTTCAATTCAATCACGAATGTCTTATATGCTGGCAGATTTGGAAGAGCCCAATGGACAGTGTTGGGAAAAAAACAGGATTCCATATACACACAGAGATACTGTATATGTATAACAGAACATGATTATGTCACTCCATCTCCGGGCTAGGTAGTCGACTCCAGGAGGTTTCAATGTACAGTATTGCTGTTCCGATATGTTTGTTTGTCTCTCTTGTTCACTTGCTTCCTGTCTTTTCAAGTTTGATTTTATACTTCAGTTGGCTTTGATTCCGTAACGTTGCTAGTTAACAAAAATAAGTCCATTTCTGGTTCCTGCCCGTTCAACACACCCCTGACTGATGTAAAGGCAGGTCAATAGAAATCTACCATTGGATGTCTTGACACTTGCCTGTTTTGCTAAGGGATCCCCAGTTGGTGACGTTACACCAGAGTGAATGAATTGTGACAGGCAGGTGTGAAGTTATATGTCTGGAACATCACCTTTCCCGTATATAGTGCACTACAGAACTCTTATCAAAAGTGGTACACTACATAGGGAACAGAGGGCCGTTTGCGTTGCAACTATTTGAATAAAAACAGAGGAGATGCCCAGATGGTTTGTCCCACGCTGTTTAAAAGTGGAATATTTAATTAAATAAAATGTCACTGGGACTGTCTTCTCCCCACAGCCAAGTAATGAGAGACGCCGGGCACTTGGCGTGTTGAACCGGCTTTCTTTCCTTCTGCGCAGTGCTTTACGACACATAGAATCTAGTGTCACTGTTTCCTTGGTGCCATACACATCATAGCGGATGTTGTGGCAAAATACTTGTACTTTGGCCCCTAAGCTCTGCAACTAATCAAATAAAGTAACTGTCAAATTAAAAAAGTACAATTTCAAATTGTAGAGACACAATGAAATCAATAATATGCACGTACCAATCAAAACAGGACATGCATAGTAAACAGGGTATACATTAATGTGGCGAGTGTTGAAAGCGGTGCAGTTGGTCGTGCCAGACGTTGATGCAACCAGGCTAGTTGGGCAGGGCTTGGCCCAACTCCAGACCTCCCAGCATCCTGATCCACTTTGATCCACTTTGAAGTTGTAGTATAAAAACAGCATGTTAAGAGGGTTGGATAGATCCATCGGTTCGGTTGGTTCCTTGGGCAGAGTCCAGGCTGCCAAATATGATGTGACGTGGTCATCTACCGGCCTCTCGAAGCACCCTGTGATGAGTGAAACGCGTGCCACCGGGCGCGGTAGTCATGACTTTCATCGCCTCGCAGTTGTTATACGCAATTGTCCACGCTTTCAGTTTCGGGGCGGATATTGCCATTGATCCACGGTTTCTGATTTGCATATATTTTTGAAGTCTCTGTAGACACCATGTCCTCAACACACAAACCCAGTAACAGATTCTGTGAAGTCATATATTCCATTTCCATTTCATTCATTCAGCGGACGCTCTTATCTAGACTGACTTTTGTTTTCTCCCCGGAGGCCTTCCTAAACATTTCCCAGTCCGCCGGGTCAAAACAGTCCTGAAGCACTGGATACAGATTACTCGGGCCAGCGATGTACAATCCTTACCACCGGCGACTCCTGTGAGCAGAATGTAGTCTTCGCATGACTCGCCAAAAGGGTGAGCAGGGGAGGTACCAGTAGTAGGTCGGCAAGGGACAAATCCAATTATCAAGCGTTAAATACTTTGTCCACAACAAAATCAGAGTACACAGTTTCTAGTTTCTTCAGAGCTCTGTGTAGTTTCTCAGGTGTCTGCCTGGTATCAGCCTGACTTTAGATTTCAGCAGCAAAGAGAATGTCTGATTATGCCAGCCAGATATAATGGTGTGCTCTAGGATTCTAGGTTAGGACAGCAACACGTTTTGAGTTGAGTAATTTGCCATGAAATATATGCCCACTTTCCATTTAAAGGAGTTTTTTTTTGGTTTGGTCAGTATGATAAACAGAGAATCCAGGGATGATTGGGGTTTGGTCAGAGGGGGGTAGTCAAGATTCTTTAAAGCAAATAATATTCAAGCTATAAGGCATAAGCGGTTGTGGTGCAGTATATCCATTCTTATTGCTGTTATTATTGCTATTATAAACTGGTTTGAACAGAAAAAAAATTCTTCAAACAGTTCCGTTGATATACTACACCCAGAGCCGGTTCTAGGAATAAGCGGCATAACCGGTTGCTTAGGACCCCTGACTGCTAGGGAGCCCCCGACTGCTATTGATCCCTGACCGCAAGCAGGGGGTCCCAAATCAAATTTTGCTTAGGGCCCCCAAAAGGCTAGAGCCGGACCTGGCTACAGCAAAGATTTAAGCATTAAAGACTTAAAGTATAGAAATGTCTATTGTCCCTGGGAGGAGATCCACACTTTAACACTCCATTTTATTGTCTAGAGATTGAACATTGGGGAGGAAAAGGCTTCGTAGCTGTTGTCTATTCAGCCTTTTTCAGAGTCTGATTAGGACCAGCCTTCTCCCCCCTTCCTCCCCCCTTCCCCCCTCTTCATCCCTTCATCCCTCCCCTGCTAATAGAGTTGTGTTCTCACAATGTCAAGGAATTACATCTGTAATGACAACTGTATTACCGCACAAAAGGTAACGTCTAATCCAAGTTTTGAAAAACTGTAATCTGTACCTCACATTGTTCTGTTATTCATTCTCTATGAGAAGGCATTCTGACAACTGGCTGACACTTCCAAAAGGCCATGCGTCGGTCGTCGCCTCCACAAAGCCTTCCTCAACTGGCTGACAACATCGTACGGCCTTAATGGCCGACGCCTCTGTCCTGTTAGACATTCTCTGGACTCCTAACTAGAGTGCAGTACATTTGACCGGGGCTTAGAGTTCAAACTTAGTGGACTGTGTAGGGCATGCGCCACCACCTGGCATCTGTGGTAACGAGACAGAACCCTGAGTGACACATCTCCAGAGTCTGTGTAGGAGCGACGCTGCTTGCGCCCTGCTCGTCTGTATTCACCGACCCCGCTGGTTGTACGTTTGAGACGGCAGCTCCGGTTTGTTGTGCGCCGCGTGCTCGTTTGTCCTTTGTAACCGTCACGTGCCGCGGCTCAGCCCGCTCGCCGGAGCGGTCCCCGGGAAACGTGTCACAGCGCCAGAGGGCGCGTACAAAAAGGGCTGCGCTCGAAGCGATAAGACGCTCAAAGCAGAGAGCCTATTCATGTAATTGGCTTCTAGCAGCCCGCTGCCAAAACGTCTCATATCCGCGCACGGCAACGCGCGCGCGCACTCGGCAGGAAGACTGCTGTGGTGGTGGTGGGGGGGGAGCTCCATTGTTGCTCATTAAGCCCCGGAAGAAGAAGACAACGAGGGATGGAGAAAAGGGAGATTGCAGGTGTCAGTTAAATGTCAGGTCCGCCAGGGCAAAGTGAAACCACTGTTTCCTCCAAGCCTTATACAGTACAAACCTGTTTCTTAAACGAGGGAGAGGCATTATGTCCACTGAAACACTCAGGGTGTGATCCCAGAGCCTTGACCTGTCTGTCCGCCTGTCTCTCCCTGCAGCGGCTGATTCCGGATGACCTGTCTGTCCGCCTGTCTCTCCCTGCAGCGGCTGATTCCGGATGACCCGTCTGTCCGCCTGTCTCTCCCTGCAGCGGCTGATTCCGGATGACCCGTCTGTCCGCCTGTCTCTCCCTGCAGCGGCTGATTCCGGATGACCCGTCTGTCCGCCTGTCTCCCCCGGCAGCGGCTGATTCCGGATGACCTGTCTGTCCGCCTCTCTCCCTGCAGCGGCTGATTCCGGATGACCCGTCTGTCCGCCTAGAACCCTCTGGCCTCTCAACGTCTTTGAAGCTAAAACATGTCTCTCTTTCTCTCCTCGCCCCTCCGCGCCCCCTCCCTCCTCTCCAGGTCAGCCTTTCAAGCTGGACCCGAAGACGGCCCACAAGAAGCTGCGTCTGTCCAACGACTGCCTGACCATGGAGAAGGACGAGAGCTCCCTGAAGAAGAGCCACACCCCAGAGCGTTTCAGCAGCACCGGGTCGTACGGGGCGGCCGGGAACGTGTTCATTGACAGCGGGTGCCACTACTGGGAGGTGTTGCTCGGTGCCTCCACCTGGTGAGTCGCTGAGTCGACCCGGTTAACACCGTTCAGTGTACTCACAGCCACTGACCCACTGAAAGCTCAACTTTGTTTTGGAACAGTGGGGGACAACGTTGGAGAGTGAATTAGAGGAAGAATGACATGAGATGAGATTGGATGAGGAAGAGAAAGAGGAACAGTGTCTCCAATGAGATTTCTTACACTGTTCTTGACCATTCGCAAAGAATAATTCAAGAAAGTTGCAAATTTCCGGGTATACAGACTGTCAAAAATATAGCCTGAGAAGCTATATTAAGCTATAATGGATATCTAAAGCTAAATTAACATTTATTTTTATGGCTATAATCCTATACCTGTTTTAAGACACATCTTTATTCTCTCTCGTCTTCTTGGGTTACATTTCAAGAGAATGACTAAATGAACACTTAGTGTAGTGTATTTTCTGTACACTTCAGTATACTCCCTAGACATCATTTACAGTGTATAATATCATACTAAGGGCAAAATTAATTGGGGAAATTCTAGACCACATTAGGGTTATTGATTCCGTAATACCTTTTTGTAATAATGTTGTCTGTTCCTCTCACCAGTGTGAAATTTGCATTTTGTTTGACTTTTCAGGGCAAAGTTTAATTTATATGCCAGTTAATATGGTTGTCAGTGTTTATTTTTGTGTTTTGTGTTATTTTTTTGTGTTTCTAGTTTTATCGATATAGTGGGAGATACTGTATGAGAAGCGTGTTTATAGTTTTAAGATAATGTAGTACACATTCAGCAAACGTTGGTGTGCAGTTAAGAAAAACTGTTAAAAGACAACAGAAGAAAACAAACGTTGAAAATAATTTGTAACACTTCCTACGAATGCTGTCTAATGTATGCATAATTCACTACAAGGCATGAAGTCCTTGCAGTTGTGCATCAATATCTACATCTACATTACAGTTTTTTAGAGTTTTTCAAAAACTCACACCATATTGATTAATTCCCAGACTTCTCACACAATATAAAGCATTATACTGAAAACCATATTATCTGTTATATAAACTTTGCCCTCAGATGCCAAAAAGAAGCATCACATTCAATGACGCTACTGACTTCCCATTGCACAATGTTGTGAAGAGTTGAAACCACTTTAACTGTGAATGATGTGTAGAGAGTATGCTGAGGTATACCAGAAATACATCAATACCATAATTGTTCATTTTTGTTGGGGGTTTTGCACTATAGTTCACCAAAACTTGAAATTCAGCCCCAGGCAACAAGAGAGAAAAAGGGTATAGTTATAGTAATTTTGGGTTATAGTGAAAAAAATTACAATAAATTCTGCCTCAGCATCCTGTCTCTGACCTGGGCCAAAGATTTTTACATACTTCTCAGGCCGTATTATCTGACTGTTTCTACATCTTGAAAGGTGCCATTGACTTGAATTTAATCAGCCCCTATAACCTTGTTCACAATGGCCAGATCATGCATGGTCTACCAACATGAGTGTTAGAATTGCATTGGTTCTACATTGGGATTTTGAATGGCAGTGACAATTGTGCTTTAGAAAGAGAGTTGTGTGAAGGGTTTTGCAAAAAAGGTTGAATCAAACAGAAATGTGTGTGAAACCAGGTGAGTAGCGATTACGTGTTGAGGTAAACGGTCTTATTTCTGGAACTTAGCGAAACGCTTTTGTGTACATTGTTCACAGAACCAGTTTTAGTGTGTTAATACTGTAACAGTAACAAATGGCAAATACCTTTGTGCTTGTTTTTTTACTAAACACAACAGCCATTGGCCCTCCCTAACCTTATAATCCCCTCCCACCTCCCAGGTACGCGGTGGGCGTGGCGTACAAGTCTGCCCCGAAGAACGAGTGGAGTGGCAAGAACTCCTCCTCCTGGGTGTTCTCCCGCTGCAACAACAACTTCATGGTGCGTCACAACGGCAAGGAGATGCTGGTGGAGGCCAGTCACCAGCTGAGACGCCTGGGGGTCCTCCTGGACTACGACAACAACTCGCTGTCCTTCTACGACGCCATGAACTCCCAGCACCTTCACACCTTCGAGGTCAGCTTCCTGCTCCCCGTGGCGCCCACCTTCATGATCTGGAACAAGTCCGTCATGATCCTGTCGGGGCTCCCGGTGCCGGACTTCGTGGACTGCCCTGAGGAGCAGCAGGAAGGGATGACGACCCTGTGTCGCCAACAGGATTCCCCCTACGTGTCCGGTATGAAGGGCTGTCACTGAGACCTCAGACGAGGCGGA
>JACXGI010000278.1:135788-150443 GCA_016801175.1 Esox masquinongy
CCCCCCCCCCCCCCCCACACACACACACACAACTTGTCCTCTTTTCTCCTTCTGGATAGGTTTCAGTAACATTGCCTACTGCATTCTGAGTGTTCACGTTTTTTTTCTTCTTTATGATATGTACAAATCATCACAGAAGCTTGACTTGCATTATGTGACTACTAGTCTTGTAATATAAGAACTTTATTGATCATAATTAAAAACATGGGGAAAACATGTTAATTATTTATGAATAATGATTCGGTTTGCTCTTTTTTCTTTTCTCGTCAATCTTAACGTATTCCTAATGCACTTTTTCGATTGACCTTTATTTCCCAAGTGTGTAAAAAAAAAGAAAAGAATGAATGTTCCATCAATAGGCAGCATATTGTGAATTTATCGTGTGTTGACAAGAAACATGACTATGATGTTTATGCGATTTTTACCACAGTGAAATTGACAAAACTGACAAAGAAAAAAATCACAAAGTTAAATATTCAGGGAGGGAAGACTGTTACAACATTTGATTTGGTATCATATTCTAGGGCTGGCGTTAAACAAAGCAACTTTCATTCAATGTTGGTTGCTGGCAACTAAGTTGCCGCTTGTTGGCATCGTGTAACACCTATCGAACGTTACACAACAAGACAGTTGGATGAACAAATAATTGATTAATTCATGATGTATTGCAACAAAGTACTTTAGATGAGTTGAGAATTTTTGACCTATGGAATGATAGGACTAAAGCAGCTTTAATTTGTTTGGCTGTCGCATGCAATTCCAGTTGCGCTTCAGTTGCTTCGTGTATCAGCAAAGTTGTTTGAAATGATGTCACTTGCGACCTGCAACTTAAACCAAAACTGTGTGAAAGTTGCCCTGTGTCACGCCAACAAAATGAATAGCATGGTATTTCCTCAACGATTTGTTCACGTATTCATGTTTTGTTCAGTTGTATTGTTGTGAGATAAGTGCGCTACGTTATAGGTTCCCACAGGCTCAACAGTATTTTTTCAACATATTCTTTACACTTAACCCTTCTGATCTACTACATCCACAGCAGGCAGCCTCGATAGGCTAGAGCGCTGGGCTGCAAACCAAAAGGCCAGTTTGAATCCCGTAGGCTGACAAGGTGGAAAGAAAACACTGTTAATGTTCCCTTTAGCAACACTCCTAAACCTAATCCCTAATTTGTGCGCGTTCGCTGATTATAACGGCTGAATCTGGCGTGACAACACTCTCCGAGTGTGTCTTGGAGGTATTGACATAATTACATAAATGCTCATTTGAAACATGCTCACGGTGCAACATTTCTAACTGTGAAATAGGCCACATAGTCTTTAAACTGCCACCGAATGGTATTATTGAGCACTTTGTGAATCCTAACCTACATAGTCATTTGCAGTCATTCACCTTAGAACTCCAAACCCTTCTCACATCCAATCACAGGCAGAGATTTACTTCCTGTTCTAAAGTGCTGTGTCACCATTGGCCATGACTAGGTCAAAAGTAGCCAATAGTATAGGCCTGCTATTTTCTTAGCAGTTAACGTTGCCGTATTCTACCGATCATTCATCAAATTCATCAAACATTCCAGAGAAGAGAAGATATTGCCGACCCAATTACATAATTATTCAATAAAAAGTAAAGCATTAGCTAATCAGATATTTATTTGGGCCTGCCTTTTTGGTGGTGTGGATTATGAACAGGCTTTTCCTCTGATTGATATTCAGGGATTTAACGAGTAGTAAGTCCTATCAAGACAATCAATAGTATGTTATTATGCAGGAAAAAAACAACATATAGGAAGTGTGTAGCAGGATAAAGCTAAACTAGCATGACATAATACTTGAGATAATATTGTGGAAAACAAATGGATGATTTATTTTTTACAAAAAGCTAAATGTAGTGGTTCAACATCACATGTACAGAAATTGGGAACAGACGGACTCAACCGATCATACCATACTAAAAAGCAGGTAGTAGTTCTTATCTCCAAAAAAATAAACAGTGGATTTTATGATGCATCCAAAAATCACTTTATCCCCTATATCAAGCATTACTTTTGACAGCCAAAATAGTGCATGATGTAGAGAAAAGGGCCGATTTGGACGCGTTCTTTGTTTTCCAAGTTGAATGTGTTATTTCCGTTTTTTATTTATGTGAAGTTCCTGTTTTTAATTGATAAGCACAAACTCCATCAGGCAGATTTAACCTTGGCACAGCAGGAGCGACCGAGAGACAAACATGAATGCATCAGAAACTGGCCCATCTACCTTCTTCAAAGACACAAAAGCTACTTAAAAGAGCAAAAGGAAGCTGGCGTGAGTTGACATAGACATCATCGGCTGTAGTGTTCGCATGGTCTTTCATTTATCGAGCTAGCAAAAAGTCTGACTCCTCTTGTTCGATGTCTCTAAAATAACACTGCTTTGATTATAACAGGTGTCTAAAGGTGTTTACTGCACCCTCTTCTAAATGTATGCATTTGTAACGCTTTAACAACAGCTACGAGGCTTTGTAACATCAGGCATAGGCAGTTCTTAAGGATAATACTGTGGCTACATGAAGAGGAGGGACCCGTGCATTTTTCTTATTTTTTCCTGTTTTAGCGTAGCCGCAGGTTTTCAAACCTTATGTTGAATGAGCTTTCATTAAGCTGATCTAGGTGAAGGTTAAATCAGAGGTGGACACTGGGTGGCTGTTAATTTCAGAGCTGTATTGACTAGCTCGTCTCGTTTGTACAAGTGCGTCTGACTGGGTCACCTACCGCATGCATGACAATGTGGCTCAGATCTGCTAGGTTTCTAAAGTCTCTATCATGATGGTTTTTATAAACAAAAAACAGATGCATTGCAAAATCTCAATTTGAAAAAGAAAACTTTATTGAGATACGTGTTCATGAATATTATGTTGTTTGCTGTGCATATTTTTGTGCTACTAAAGGTCAATTAACACAATGAGAATAATTTACTCTCTTTGTAATCCAGTCAGAACCTTCCAGACATGGAATAATAGATTATCGTTTTGCATTTCTGTTGTATTTCTCCAGGATTGTATTATTTTTTTTTTATTTTTTTTTTTTACAACTCTAGAAATAGATGGTTCGCTCCTCTCCTTTGATATTTGGATCAAAGCAACAGCTGTGTGCTCAGTGCATCATCAACAACAATAACAACATCGACAAAATGCTTATGTTTCAATAGATATCTGACTTTTAGCAAGAAAATAATGTAAATTATAGGGGGGAAATATATATTATATAAAAATGTATAATATACAAAAATATATGGACTAATGTTATTTATGTGAACCTAAAAGTCTGATTAAAAGTCTGATCCCAAAATGTCTCGAGTTATCGTATTCCATTACTGACGTCTTGTTTTCTTCACCCCAACATTTGCTGCATCCGGTTGCTATCTCTTGGAGATATTTTGGAGCTAAAATCTTAGACGCTGCTCTCAGAACAGAGTGGTTGTAACCTCGGTGAAGGACGGAGTCACGGCATGCCGACATTCAATAGGCAAAGTCTGCCTTCTCAGGCCCCGGAGGTTGTGGGCATGGGCAGGGGTATGATTGAGGACTGCTGGGCAGGCGGGACATACAGTGCTCGCAGTTAGGTGGAGGAGCATTGTACTGTACACCTCGTCTGTTGTCCCTGGCACTGGACACTATCGTCCTCTATTACCATAGTTGGACGAGCACGATTAAATTGTTCTGGCTTAGAAATAGCCTGAGAAAAATACAGTAAGAAGGTAGAGCTTTTTAGTAAAAGATGACCGGAAGAAATCCTCAACACTTTTCTCCAAGATTTCCATGGTCCCCAATGTTTTAGCACTAAAGACACAGGGGAATGAATGTGCACTGTCCCACCTTTCTGCTCTGAATGTACTGTAATTGTTTTTGTTCTACCTATGGAACGTCCCTGTTTGCTCGATGCCAGGTTAAATGACAGGAAGGCAAAGAGTCTGTTTTTCTGTGCTGTGTAGCATCTCTGTCAACACCTAACAGCATTTTTTTGGGGGGGGGGTCCTCCCAGAAAAGGCAAATTGATATTCCTGTCGTCTAGTGGCTTTATCAATTGCTTTTTCCTGTTGCAGCCGTATGATGCCGGTAACAAAAACAACTAAACGTGCAGATTTGAGTGTGTGTTTGTGTGTGTGTGTGTGTGTGTGTGGGGGGCTATACAGCTCTACAGAATCAGTTGTTTTACCGTCAAGTCGTACATTCCATCTGAAGTGCATTGCGAGACAATTACATTGTGTTAAATGACTTCTCCGGTCCAGGCATCTTCAGCCTGTTTCAGGTTACATTCCAGCATTTGTACTCACTATTATGTCACTGGTGTTGACAAGGAGCACCGATGCTCAGAATGGAAGTATTACGTTACAGAGGCCACGTTAGGGAAAATGATTACTCATGTGTAAATACCTTCATAACAGTGAAAGCTTGTGTGTCTTAAGTTCTTGCCACCTTATCGATTCAAGGGGTGGCATAGTCCAGTAGCTGCTGCTGGAGGTCCATCAACTTCAGTAACAATCGAAGCTACAGTAACACATCTGTTAAGGTGATCGATACAACTAACATTTTATAGAGTACTTAATATAGTTCCACTGCCATCATTTCTGTCTGTTGTCTTTTGTTAACTTTTTATGTTTAATGTTTATTTGTATGGTTTTCTTTCCAGAACTAACCTTTGCCGATAATGAATTAATTGATTAGAATGCACTTACTACTACATGTGGTTGTTTCACATTGCTCTTTTGAGATGTATGCACTTAATGTAAGTCACTCTGGAGGAGTGTCTACAAAAGGACTAAAATGTAAATGTAAACATGATGGCCATGAAATAACCAGTAATATGTAATTCCCTAAACCAAGCCCCCTTGGTGTGCACTCTGAACAGGTTACCGAGCTTTCCTGTCTTGAGATCATGTTGCTATTAGTGATTATTTTCTAACTACTGGTTTTCTGTGGGTCAATAGGGGTAGGGCTATTTATAGTGACAGTACAGCGACCAACATACTACCTGATGACTGGAAAAAAGAATACGCTGTTTATCTAACGCCGTCCACCGTGTGTGTGTGTGTCTGTGTGTGTGTGTGTGTGTGTGTCTGTGTGTATAGGCGTCTGTATGCTGCTATCCATAAAAGGTTGATCTGATTACATTTCAGAGACAAGGTTAGACAGTTCTCACATTGATGAACCATTCAGATAACATGTTCTGCTTTGATAAGGCCATGACACATGAGACCATATGTTTCCATCTAGGTGGAAGGAGATGGCTTTTGCTCGGTATTGCTCCAAAAGGAGACTTCTCTGAGAACAAATCTCAGCATTGTTTGTTTAATGAGATCTGGAAGACATCACTTAGTGCTAGGCCAAGTCACTGTGGTTTTCCAAGGACTTTAAAAATTGACCACACCGATCAATCTTTCAGGACAACAGCACAGGGAAATACATTGGGCTGTGTTGGTAGGTCAAAAGCAAGATGTGAAAGTAATGTTCAGACCACACTGCATGTGATGTCTGAATGACGGATCCTTCCAATTGGAAGCTGATCTCACCACCACCTCCTCCTATTCCTCCCCCTCAGCACGTCTACCGTCATCTGATATAAGCCAGTTATGCCCATAAACCCATCAGTGTGTGCGTGATCTATGGGCGATACTCAGGCACGCTCAAGACCATCTACCATCCACTACACCTTAAAAACCTCCATCTCTCTCTCTCTCTCTATATATATATATATATATATATATATATATATATATATATCTCTATCTCTCTCAGGGATGATCACAATCATCCCCTAAACTTTAAAGGCCATGCCCGCCAACATGCCAGTTCTATTTCCTGGGAGACCGTTTCTACAGGGATCTCTCTAAAATGCCCGACCATATCACTCTTTGTCATGTGGTGCCGTAAAGGCCTGGAGCTTTCAGTCCATCTCCTCTCTCTCTCTCTCTCTCTCTGTTCGTCTCCTCTCCAATGGGTCTCGGTGGCTGGTTTGATGGATTCCACCCTCAGGAGATTAATCTAGATAGAGTCGTGCGGGGCAATGATGTACTGCCTGTTTAGATCCTAATTTCCTGGGACTCGCAGCCCCTCTCCTTTAGGTACCAGACACGCACACACACACACCTCTGTTGGCTGGGCGCCAAGTCCTTCCCCTCAGCCTAAGTTGTTCTCACTCATGAAAAGGTAAAGCCCTCTTCCTTCCTTCCCAAAGTATCACTCAGCAATAACTATAACAAACGACGACTCACAGAGACAGATTATGCCGTTAGTGGATTCATAATATTTAGCTGCATGTTCCTTGTGAATGTCAAAAACTGGCAAGCGGTACTTTGTCAGCTAAAGGGTAGATGTTTGATTAAGATGAATCAGGAGTGTTTCCTCGGAAGCAGATGGTTATGAAATGAGGTTATTTGGGTGGGTGATTTATATGGCTGAGTGTTATCAGGTTTGGGGGATTTCGAACAGCTGTGGTGGGTGCCGTGTTGAACCCATGAGCTGCCTATTGATTTGGTTTTCTGCTCATTTGATTCCTGAAGTGTTTATCACTGATAGATTGTCATTTTCGGGGATTCATAGGCTCTCTTAATCAGCAAGCACAGACGCGTGCGAGCACACAAACGCACACGCACCCACACAGTCATAACACCCTTTCAACACACTGTCAATGGGGCATTCTGATGATGCACTGATCATTTGGTGTGGATTATAAGACTTCTGCAACAGGTTCACCCCTAAACCCTCCCTCCCCTTCTGCCTCCAGTCATACTCTGTATTTTCTGCCTGTATCAAATAATGTGTTGTTTTACACCACATTAAGGGACGGGGTGACAAAATGATCTAACGAGCTACTAGCGGCTGTCTGTAATTCGTTCAGCAATTAGACTTGTAATTATAGGGTTAGTCTGCTGTCGTTTGGATGTGTGTGTGTTTGTGTGACCTTGTATGGCAAAATTTGTGGGGGACAAAAACCCATAAGAAGTGAGAGTAAAACAAGCAAATAGAAAAAAAATGTATAAAAAGACAATTCCACCTTCTGGGAACATTTTGATTGTCCCCATGAGGAAAATGTCATTTGCAGTTTAGGTTAAGTTTAGGGTAAAAGTTACATCTCGGGTATGGAGTGAGGGTTATAATTAGTCCGAAGATAGTGTTAGGGCTACATGTAGGGTTTTGGGGTTTAAGGTTTAATGGTTAAGAAAATCAATGTTTTAACAGAAGAACCATCAGGCCTTTCAGACCCCCAGTATCCGCCAGAGCCGAACACCGTTCGGCATCATTAGCATACTAATCATCCCTATTAGCATACACATTCTCCTCCTCCGCATCACTATCCAGCCAGAGCATCAGTTCATCTACTGGGTCGTTATCAAACTATACAGAATACTCTAAAAAACAGGGATGTCACTAGGCCTATTTTAGGGCTTTAGCCCCCCTTTTTTATAGGAATGTATGGAGGTTAAAAAATTTTTTTGAGCTCTTAAAAATGTCAGGCATGAAAATTGTTTAGACAAGATGCAATTCGTGAAATTTGACTTGCACGACAGACCAGGCATCATGTAATATCCAAATTATCGGTCTTTTTTTCTTTACCAGAAGACAAGAAAGCTAGCTACAACTTTCTAGTAGACACTACAGAGAAGACTAAGATCTGTCATTTGTAATACAAATAAAAAGCAATTATAATGTAACTCTACAAAATAGTAAGGTGGCCAATAATTGGGGACAGTGGCCGATAATAGGGGGTCGTATTTTTCATCTACGTCACTAACCAACTACTGAAAATATTAATTTCCCATTAATTACATGCTAGCTAACATCTGTATGTCACTAATAATCATCATAAACATTGATGACTTGATCAAATGATTACTCGGTACAAGAAGATGTTTTAAAAAAAATGTTGTTGGATGTACCGATAATAGGGGGTTGAGAGATGAGTTATGTTCAATTCTTTGGTTCAATGGAACACAGTTGCAAAACTGTGCGTTTCACAGATTCATGTTTGTTTGGGCTTGAAGTTAACATATTGCAACGTATTCTGTTCAGAGGAAAGGAGATCTGGTTATTACATGTTTATTTTTTTAATTATGATCGATTTTTTCTTTACTTAATTCAGAGATGAATGGGCTAATGACTAAATCGGTTTTGAAATGATTCAGAATTAATCTAAAATCTTGTTTAGAAACAGAATATTGTTAGAAATCAGACGTTTCATATAGTGGTTGAAATAATGATCGCGTACTCGGTCGTCAAGGGAGAGAGTAATTCAATTATTTATTGCATCGTTTGATAGTCTATTGTTCATGATGTTACAGACTTGGTCTTCGTACTCGGTCTTACAAACTCGATCTCATCTCAACTCAATGTCAAAGAAACTTCCGGGCGTATCTCTACTTGATAAACATCTCAACCAGAATACACATCACAGTACTGTAAGCCCATTGGCTAATTACTGTCACACTTTGAATGAATGTGACTATCCGGTGTACGGATAAACAGATGGTCTGTTGTAAACTAAACATAAAATACACTTCAACTATATGTACTGTATGTACAGCTCTGGAAAAAATGAAGAGACCACTGCACCTTTTTCTTTCCTTTCCAATAAAGTTGGAAAGGAAGGTTTTGAGTGAGGAACAGAAGGGTTAAAATTAAGAGACCACTGCAAATTGAATGCATCTGTTCCTCAATCAAAACTTTCCTTTTCAATTTTTTTCCAGAGCTGTGTATGTTCATTTACTATAAACTATAGTTGACAAAAGTAATTTGGCTGCATACAGCCGTTTTTGTGCCTTTTGTTGGTGTTGGATGGATGAGGACAGAGTGGACTTTAATTTATTTATTTGGATAGAATTTAAGTCATATTAGATCAGTGTCTAACACAAACTATGAGACAGGTGTACTTTTAGCCAACCTTGACCAAAAATAACCTTATTTTGATAAATTTTACACCCGTTGTTACTCTAAAAATACATGATGAAAAGATGTTTTGGGGAGTATGCCCAGACCCCCCAAAACGAGGCTTAGCCCCACCATCCATTAATTTCTAGTGACGTCCTTGGTACAGACTGGTAATGATGGAGAACTGTAACATCCAGCAACTGTCAGCAAAGAGTTATTTGAGATCTTAATGTTTAAAAGTAGCAAATCAAATAAAAAAATACTTATTCTGGTAAAAATATTAGCTGTCCTGTACATCAAAATTCTAGACACTCGTACTCAACCAAGTTTCAGTAACGACCAACACATCTGGATTGGAACTGTCAACACACACATTCACTTGGGCCACCTAGTGTTAACATGTAGAAGAAACAGGCTTTTATGGGAGCATAAATCAACAAAAATGTTCTGAACACAAGTTTGGATTTGGACTGGAGCACAGGTCCAGATTTGGACTAGAGTACTAGATTTTATACCCGTTGTTACTCTAAAAATACATGTTTTGGGGAGCATGCCCAGACTCCCCAAAACGAGGCTTACCCCCCATCCATTAATTTCTTGTGAAGTTCCTACTAAAAAATAATTAATTACAGATTTTGTTTGTTTAAAATTGTCAAAGAATTTGAAGAATACAAGAATGTGTTTGTATTGAATGTCTTATCATATGAAAAAAACGATTAAGAATACAGAGAAGGATTATTTCTAAGAACACTGACTAAAGTATTTTCAATAATTTTTTAGGACCTACAAATGTACAAAATGAAAATTACACAGCCAATCTATAGGTGACATGAATTGTCTATAGCTGACATGAATAATTTATTGAAAAACCGAGAGGAGTGATTAGAAAAAGACGACTTCCAAAATGAATAGGCTATGTGAACAGTGCGTCTTTACAGGTCTCTTCTGGGGGTAGTAGTGGGGCTATCGAGTTGATTTCAACGCCAATGCATAGCTCTACTGGTAAAGAATATTGTTGGTTTTTCGTTTAGTGAATAATTATTTAGTCTAATACATTTGTACAATATTAATCTTCAGTAAAACAAGCAGAGAAAATTCAAAGAGAGACGATAGGATGTAAATGCGATTTAGTTTCTCTTTCTTTCCTAAAATAAAAACAGTAACTTGTAATATGTTTGTTGAATTGGTAATTGGTGACTGGCAAATGATATCCTTGGTATTTCTTTTCATGAATAATTATTTAGCATAATACATTTGTAGATTAACATTTTTGATTTACATTTGATGAATTAGCCTACACAATAAGCCAAATTTTTTATACGTGTGATAAGTAGCCAATATCATTTGTATTATATTTCAATAATAGCCTAATTAAATTTTTGAATGGCCATGGAAATCTTGTATTTCTTTTGTGAGTTCATTCAAATTCAACTACAGTCTGATCATTCATCTGGGATTATCGCGCATTTGGCGGTTCTAGTGTTAATGGTACTGAAATGTTGGTCCAGCAAAAATGTCATTAAAAAACGTGAAAAACGTGTGCCCATTCTTTGTTCCCTACCTATGAAGAGCTAAAAGACGTTCTCCGCTGCTCAGCAGCATCTTAACTAACCAGCTTTGAAAACGTAGTGCCAAAATACATTGGACACAAAAACTGCAATAAATGTGGGATTTACTGGACCTTATTAGCTTTCTTTCGCCCGTGTGCATCAGCTGTATAACTACCTGATGTCAAAGAGATAAAGAGTTGAGAACAGGCAGTCGTTCCCCTCGCTTGCATCCATTTTGTTTCCCCCTTTGCTTCCTGCTAGGGATCTGCCCTAGGCGAAAGAAAGGTGGGTTGTATAACCTGTGTCGCAATTAAATAATTAATCAACTTTGTATCCATTTGGGTTAATGATGCCAGCGTGCAGAAGCAGGAGACAGTACTGTCGTCTTTCCTGTTAGACAGACACTCTCACACACTTAAAACAAAGACATGGATTTTCTTCTGAGAACAATGCTTTTGGAACAGTGTCACTGGCTGGCTGGATGAGAGAAGAGAAGCTGTTGTTTTCCTTAAGCTTCCATTATGCTGTCTCAAGTCACTCCCTCATACCTCCAAAGGGAACTAACTTTGACCAGATGGCTCTGGTCAAAATCAGTGCACTATGTAGGGAATAGGTTGACATTTTGGATGCAGGCACTTGATCTCTTCATGTCAAAGCATGGACTGTAAACTTTGATGTGCTAAATATAAAGAAGCATTGTACTGGGAAAATGAACCTATAACCAAAGTGTTTGGAAACCATTGCTTGGGGATAATATAATTAAAGTTGATGTTTTTTGTTGTCTGCGATTTTCAGTTGGGTAGCAAGCAGTGTTGTGTTTACCAGTGCAGAAACAGATTCTTAGCAGTGATGGCAGTGGCTGTACGGTATAGTGGATGTGGTCTGATCTGAATACTTAAGACATCAGTAGTACTACATCAGTACTACAGTACTACTACACCACTTCTACCCATATTGCTCATACTCCCCACCCTACTCTCTCTAAAACTGCTGCTCGTTGCCATTGTTATGTATATTACTGCCATATTTATCTATATCTACTACCAATATTGCTGCTAGTTTATAGTACTCTCTAAACTGCTACTAGTTTACATTGTTATGTATATTGTTGCTTTAGTTTTTTGCTACATATATGCTTTATATATTTTTTTTCTTATTTCTCACTACGTAGATGTCGGGTGCCATGTCACAAGAATTTCATTGTGCAGGATGACACTGTTGTTCGGTGCACTTGACAAATAAACCTTGAAACTTTGAAACAGTAACACTAAATCAGTTCTACAGTGCTGGTAGCACTACAGGTCCTACTACATCAATACTACTACAATCAGTAACCTTACATCAGTACTACTACATCAGCACCACTACATCAGTAACCTTACACCAGTAATACTTTATAAGTAACCTTACATCAGTACTATTACATCAGCACCACTACATCAGTAACCTTACATCAGTACTACTACATCAGCATCACTACATCAGTAACCTTACACCAGTAATACTATATCAGTAACCTTACATCAGTAACCTTACACCAGTAATACTATATAAGTAACCTTACATCAGTACTACTACATCAGCACCACTACATCAATAACCTTACACCAGTAATACTACATCATTAACCTTACATCAGTACTACTACATCAGCATCACTACATCAATAACCTTACACCAGTAATACTATATCAGTAGCTTTACATCAATAACCTTACATCAGTAACCTTACATCAGTACTAATACATCAGCACCACTACATTAGTAACCCTAATCAGTAATAATATATCAGTTACCTTACATCTGTATTACTATATCAGCACCACTACATCAGTAACATTACATCAATGCTATTACATCAGCACCACTACTTCGGTTTCTCGGTTTTCTCATAATAAATTACAGTATAGATCACAGTGTAAATTTCAAAATGTCCCTTACCCTCCAGCAGGGCCATAACCAACGGGTGGAATGGTGGGTGTGATGCACGGGGCTCATTCTTTTGTTTAAATAGACACATGCGTGCGTACATGTATGTTATCTGCATACAAGTTACATATGGCATTCTAACAAAGTGTTATGCACTTTGAGATTATTCTAAATAATGAAATGTGCTCCGTAAATGTAATAAATTATTATTATTTATTATTATACAAACGTAAATGCTTTGTAAGCACAGCACAACATTTAACTGATTTTATTGAAAGGACTATCACTGGTTTATTTTTTGCAGACTGTGCTCTTTGGGGGAATTAACAAGGTTTTTATATTCTGTGATAATGTATTGAAGACAAAATGGTAGGTAACCTCTGCCCAGGAACCTCTGCCGACCCCGGTTTTTGCACAGCAGAAACCCCTGTCACCACCCAGTGTGTTCCGGGAGCCTCTCACATTTCGCTTTGTTACCATGTTGGCGGCCATCAAGTTTGAGATTCCGTACCTTCAGAACGTCCTGGACACCTGGCCTCCAATGATACCCAAGCATTGGGCCAGCACCCCACTCCTGCAGGGTTGGCCCATTACTAACCTGGGCCAGGCTGTTTGCTGGGTCGAGCCTTCAGAGACCACAGCTAAGACCACCGCTAGATCCCTGAAAGGCCTGAAGACCAGAGAGACCCAGGAAACAGATCAAACCCCAGTTATTGTTCAGCAGGAGCCTCTCCCAGCACTCAGTGTGGTCCACCAGGAACCTGTCCATACGGCCGGTGTGGTCCAGCAGGAACCTGTCCCTACGCCCGGTGTGGTCCAGCAGGAACGTGTCCCAATGCCTGGTGTGGTCCACCAGGAACCTGTCCCTACGTCTGGTGTGGTCCATCCACAGACCAGGCCGTATTGGATGTGTGGGACAAATTACACCCGACAGGTGAGAACCAAAGTGGCCCTGATTCATCCCCCAGCTAGTACACTGTCTCAGGCCCCATCAGAGAACTGGTATTACATTTGGCTCTGGGATCTAGCCATCCAGGAGGACATGATCTCTGTGCTTGATAGTTTTTCTAAAAGACTGATAGCCCTGATGACCAGACAAAAGCCCCACTACAAGACAACCAGGGAGCTGTTTGGTAGGAAATCAATCAATACTGATCCAAGAATGGTTTTCCACGAACAAAACCAAAAATGTAGATTTTAGATTAGGATCCTTATTAGCAGAAACTATGAAAACAGTTAATCTTCCTAAGTCACAACTGACTCAGGAACGCTTGACCCAGGTTACCCAGGAATCCCTGACCCAGGTGACCCAGGAATCCCTGACCCAGATGACCCTGGAACACCTAACCCAGGAACCCCTGATACAGGAACCTCTGACGCAGGTGACTCAGGAACCCCTAATCCAAGAACCCCTGATACAAGAACCTTTGACCCAGTTGACCCAGGAACCCCTGACCCAGGTGACCCAGGAACCCCTGACCCAGGTGACCCAGGAACCCCTGATACAGGAACCTCTGACCCAGGTGACCCAGGTACCTCTGGCTCTGGAACCAATGCACTTGGAACCTTTGGCCCAAGAACCTCTAGAAATGGAACCTCTGACCTGGGATCATCTTGCCTAGGAACCTATGGACATGGAAACCCTAACCCTGGAGCCTCTGACATGGGAACCACTGACCCACGAAGCTCTGAACATAGAGCCACTGGCCCAGGAACCACTGGCATGGTTGGAAGGCAGTGGGTGGAAGGCATCCTGGAGTTTATTACTTGGTGCCTGCCTGCTCGGGACCTTATGTTTTCGTAAGATCGCCCTCAAAAGGCCTCTAAAGGTATGCTGTAGCAATATGAAAGAGCACAGTCAGTCAATGACATTTTCTGAACTACAAAAAATAAATACACAAGCAGTACTATAATGGTAACATGGTCTAACTTCTTATTCAAATATTTTGTTTCCTCTCCTTAGGCACCCAAGAATGCCCTCCAGTGTAAGGCAAAGAGGAAATGCTGCAAAGGCCGATAATATTGTTCTACTATTGTCATGGTTGGAATGTCTGATTAGACATTACGATGAAAGCAGCTAGCAGTCAGAACTTTAATACATTTATAAATGTTTTACATCTGATTTATGGCGTGGGCAACGTTTTATTTCTGATTACACAGTGTAGTGTGGTTTTGAGAAATAAGTGAATGTAAATAAGAAAATGTATTAGTTATAGTTATAGTTACTATTTATTGGTTTTCACCCTAAGTAGAGAATCAATAACATAAAAGTGTTATG
>JACXGI010000279.1:0-45071 GCA_016801175.1 Esox masquinongy
CCTGGGCAGCAGGGGGCGCTGGCTGCGGCTCCTGGGCAGCAGGGGGCGCTGGCTGCGGCTCCTGGGCAGCAGGGGGCGCTGGCTGCGGCTCCTGGGCAGCAGGGGGCGCTGGCTGCGGCTCCTGGGCAGCAGGGGGCGCTGGCTGCGGCTCCTGGGCAGCAGGGGGAGCTGGCTGCGGCTCCTGGGCAGCAGGGGGCGCTGGCTGCGGCTCCTGGGCAGCAGGGGGAGCTGGCTGCGGCTCCTGGGCAGCAGGGGGAGCTGGCTGCGGCTCCTGGGCAGCAGGGGGCGCTGGCTGCGGCTCCTGGGCAGCAGGGGGCCCTGGTTGTGGCTCCTGGGCAGCAACTGGGGCGGCCGCAGGGAACAGCCGGCGCCTTGGAGCTGGCATCGGACGTAGAGGGGGTGCTGTCGAGGCCCCCCTCGGGCACCCCTTTAGCCCCCCCCTAAAAAATTCCTGGGGAGGCCTCTGGGTCTCCATAACCCGAAGAGGCCTCGGTTCAGGGGTGAACTGTGGACCCGGTGTTGGGCACCTTGCCCTACATCACGGTGCTGCCCTCTTCGGCTGGGCTTTCCAAGTCAAGGAGAATATGTCCCTCTCCAGCCGGAACGGATACCGGGCCAGCAGCTCCTTGGTCCCGGTAATCTGGAGGCGACCGCACCCCTCCATGATCACCTGCTCAATACGAGCCCCGGTGAGGGGAGCTTCCCGCTCCAGCTGACGGAGGCGCGCTGTGCCTAGCATGAATTCGAGGAGGCGACGGTTCCACAGTTCAGTGTCTTCCCTTGTATACCTCACTGGTTCCATTCTTTGGTCGATCATTCTGTAACGTCGGTGGTAATGGAGGAACCAGGCGCAGGCGAATATACTCAATGTAGGTTTTATTAAATGAAAACAAACACCAAGCACACAAAACAAAACTTAATGAAAACAAAGGGGCTGATAGTTAAACAGCAAACGAAAGGACTCACCGGTTACATGTAGCTTACAGACAGCAACAACAATGATCGACAAAAGTGGGGACCAGAGGGGAAACATTTAAACACATACTAATGAGATGATTGGGACCTGGTGTGAATAGTTGAAGACATGTGACACGAAACAAGTCCGGGATGTGTTTGTGTGATGATGGGAACAAGGGATGCACGGCACGGTGGTGCTGAAAATGCCTCCAGGTCTTGCAAAGTCTTTGGTCGTCTTGCATTAACCGCACATTTGAGATCTCCCCAGAGTGGCTCGATGAAATTAAGGCCAGGAGACTGTGATGGCCACTCCAGAACCTTCACCTTTTTCTGCTATAACCACTGGAGGGTCAACTTGGCCTTGTGCTTAGGGTCATTGTCGTCCTGGAAAGTCCAAGAGCGTCCCATGCGGAGCTTTCGTGCAGAAGAATGCAAATTGTCTGCCAGGATTTTCTGATAACATGCATTCATATTGCCATCAATTTTCACAAGATTCCCTGTGCCTTTAGAGCTCACATTCCCCCAAAACATCAGTGAGCCACCACCATGCTTCACAGTGGGGATGGTATTCTTTTCATTATAGGCCTTGTTGATTCCCCTCCGACCATAAAGCTCTATTTTGGTCTCGTCACTCCAAATTAGAGTGTGCCAGAAGCTGTGAGTCATGTCAAGGTGTTGTCGGGCATATTGGAACCAGGCTCTTTGTGGCATTGGCGCAGCAAAGGCTTCTTTCTGGCAACTCAACCATGCAGCTCATTTTTGTACAAGTATCGTCGTATTGTGCTCCTCGAAACAACCACACCGTCTTTTTTCAGAGCAGCCTGTATTTCTCCAGAGATTACCTATGGGTTTTTATTTGTATCCCGAACAATTCTTCTGGCGGTTTTGGCTGAAATCTTTCTTGGTCTACCTGACCTTGCCTTGGTATCAAGAGATCCCTGAATTTTCCATTTCTTAATAAGTGATTGAACAGTACTGACTGGCATTTGCAAGGCTTTGGATATCTTTTTATATCCTTTTCCATCTTTATAAAGTTCCATTTTACCTTGTTACGCAGGTCTTTTGACTGTTCTTTTCTGCTCCCCATGGCTCAGTATCTAGCCTGCTCAGTGCATCCACGTGAGAGCTAACAAACTCATTGACTATTTATACACAGACACTAATTGCAATTTACAAAGCCACAGGTGTGGGAAATTCACCTTTAATTGCCATTTTCCCCTGTGTGTGTCACCTTGTGTGTCTGTAACAAGGCCAAACATTCAAGGGTATGATCAGGGCCATTTGGGGGATTTCTGTTATCATTATGATTTAAAAAGGAGCCAAACAACTATGTAATTATAAATGGCTTCATGTAATCATTATCCTTAAATAAAAGACGTTTTTTTGCATGATCCTTCATATTTTCAAAATCCGTGCCAAAATGTCACAATTTCTGCCAAGGTATGCAAACAATTGTACTTTGACTCTAACATTACCCATAATATGAACAACTAATATGCAGCTAGCTAGGCAAAGTTGGATAATATGCTGTAAAATATAAAGTTTTACATTTTAGGCATTTAGCAGACAGTGACTCCTGATAACAAACCAGTAAAGAAGCTTATATTGCATCTTTAAGAATTTGATTGGCTGATTTTGAAGAATGTAAAGAGTTGTTTTAACCTTGACAGATTTGCTTATACATCAGCTGGTGATGACGTAGTGCCTCCCAGGCACATTTTAGGGCCCCTTTGTCCTTGCAGCTGATGGCCCGAGTATAAAGTAGTGATGACCCGGGTATAAAGCAGTGATGGCCCGGGTATAAAGCAGTGATGGTACAGGTATAAAGCAGTGATTGCCCATGTATAAAGCAGTGATGGTACAGGTATAAAACAGTATAAAGCAGTGATTGAAGGGTATAAAACAGGAACAGTAGATTCCTTTACTAATAAAACCATAATTTTATTTCAGGGACACAGTTTGTGTACTTACTGACGCAAGTGTTTTGTGTACTCTATTTATTTATTTTTATCAGGAAAGAAGTTATCCAAAATTTTTCCATTTGAATCTTTTCAACAGGACAGATTTTTGTTATTAAAAAAATATATCACAGCATTACATAGAGCATTTACCATCAGTTAAAGACAGCGGGGTATTGACCAAGATGCAATTTTTCATTCAGAAATTTAAGAGAAGAACACATTTGTACTGGTGTAAGGGAGCTAGTTAAATCAACAGTTTATCTGATGAGTTGCCATAGTCCTATGTACATACATTTCCCAAGACCTATGTTAGCAAGCAAACACCTAGGCTGTAGCTCTGAAGGCTAGGCTAACATAGTCCTCTGATGAGGAGGGAACCCAGGTGCAAAGCCAGTCAGCCAAATTGTTCTAATATTTCATTTTCAGCATTGTAGTGTATATTTCTACTATACCTTGTTAAATTAAGTACTTCCTAAGTTGACACAGTGAGCTATAGTGGGCACATCAAGCGTCTTGAAAGATTGTGAGCGATACTTATCTGAAATTAAATTGGATTGTGTTGGAGGAGAGCTGTGTCTCGCTGTTGCAGCACTGCGGCATTGCTTTGTCTCTGTGTGCTGCTGTCGGGTGAATTTTCTGAAATTGTGAGCAACTCATTTTCAAGCGGACACACAGTTCCTAACATTATCTCCAATTGTTTTGTCAAAACTTTCTTTCTGGTAGAATGACATCCAACTCCTTCTCAATCACTAAATTAGACAAACAGCATTATGTGAGGAACTTGAATAGATCTAACATTGCCTTTTATTTTCTTTGCTTAGAAACATATCAATAAATGCCAGATGGTGAAAGTAGCACTCAGTCTCAAAATTCATCTGATCTCTGTGCTTTCTCTGTGTGTAATTCAGAGATTATGCATTCACCTCCAAAAACAGAATTAATGCAATACCCAAACCCACTAGGGGAGAAAGATAAAAGTATGTGCTAAAAGTACTCATCTCTGAGATAAAAAAAATTAAGTTGAAGCTAAGGTTTTTCAAACACATTTCAACCAGTAGCATGCTTCTGGTTTAAAGTCAAACCATTATGTGTTTAAGAGAGAGAGAGAGAGAAACTATCACAGTTCTGAGTTTCCACTTCCTTGGAACTACTGGTATAGTAAGTCGGGCTCAGGGACACTATAGATAGAATACTTTTAAATGAGTGCCATGTGGTCAATGAGAGTTCTCTAAAATATCTGGGCTTTAAGCCAGTGGGAAAGTTCCCTAAATGTATCTGCATTTAGGGATGGTAGTCTCCGCAACCTATCACATTGACTAAAAAACAGTTTCACTAGTTAGTGTCACCATGGGGGATGGTAGCAATGGAAAAAGCTGAAATATTTCCATTTGCTGTTTTTTCCCAGCACAGATACTGCTGTCAGGCATCCAAATGTAATGCAGTATTCAAACTATCTGGAACATTGTCCATTCAGTTAGCCTATTTGTATAAGTAGTTGTTCTGGCCAAAGAAAAATCACAGCTCTAGATTTCTCGCATAGTCTTATTACTATTATTATTTCTTTAGCCTGCTCCAGAGCCTAAGTGTTAAAAGCTATCATATGAACTCCATTAAATGAGCTCCAAATGCATTTCAATGGGACAAAAAATGCACAAAATACTACATTGTTGTCGGAGTTGTCAATTTAGCTACAGCCAGGATGCAATCCCAGAAGTGGCTAGCAAGGACAAAAAAGTGATACATATTCCTAAATAGTTTTAATGCTAAACATGAGACACCTGTTTTAGTCTAGCTAACTATGATTGCACATTTGACAACCCAGATAGCCACAATGTCCAGCTTGCCGCTGACAGAGTGCCGCTCAACTAATGCAAATTTATATAATTACTGTAAATAGGTATATTTTCTGTCAACACGCCATATCATTGTTTTTTTCTGGACAGTATAGCATGCATGCTATCAATATTCCATTGTTGACATTATGCCACTGGCAGTATTATTTATTCTCACCCTATGTTTTAGCAGTGCGAAAGATTACTAGCTATACATTTTATTTATTTGACAAATCCCTTTGCCATTTGGCACCGCCCCTACTACACAGCCAATCAGAAGCCGCCACCGGGGCTGGGAGTATCAGATTCAAGCTAAAAACACACCAGTTGAATGCAATCACATTTCACCACTCTGCCAGATTCAGTTGTTTACCATTCATTGGGTTTCGTACATCAACATTTACACAAGATTAAACTTCAGCACTGGCCAATGAGGACTAGTGTGCAGAGAGGAGCAGATCGGAGCAGTCTTGATTAGGCTGTTGGTGTTGTAGCTAGCACGAGTTATGAGATTCCCGTATCAAGATGGCAGACGGGCCTACATAATAAATGTGAAAATAAAGCAGCAGGCGTCTGTGGTCCGCTGCGGTGCGCACGCACACAGCCCTTCATATTTGGCTTATCAGAGGAACATAATAAAGCTGTGTTGAATGCCACAGCCCTGCTCTTTCCTCTTGTGTCAGGGCACAGCGGGTGAATGAAAGGGCCCTGTGGACACCCAGCAAAGCCCAGGAGGAAGCAGACCATGTCGTCCGGATAATGACCCCCATCCAAGCTGCCTGGCAGTGAGTGGAGTTAGGAGACTGAAAGACGTGCCCGCTACCTCTCAACCCGGACATTGTTTGGTTGCACACGTGTGCACACGCTGGGTCACGTGTGCATGCATACGTGTGTAACAATAGCGAAGTAGTCAGAGGTAGTCACACTGAATGATTCTCCTGTTAGCTGTCTTGTGGTGGTTTGTCCACTTCGCTTCAGCCAATTAAAAGTATATTAATGACTTGGAAGTCCTCTTGCGGGCTAAATGGGATGTGTATGCTTGTACTGATAAGAATCACTGTAGGTGTCCTTGTTGGCCTTATGGTTCTTCCCCAAATGAAGGGAGGGGGTCTAATTACTTGTTGTCTTCTTTTCTATCTGCGACCTGGGGTGGGCTATGATGTAACTCGGGAGAAAATGTCCCACATTCAAACTGGATTATGAGGCATTGCATTATAATAATAGCTCAAGTAATTGATTTTACGTTTATTTATTCAAATAGCGGCATGCTGTACTGTACATTCCATATGTGTTAGAAAAGTCCCTGATAGTAAGATGGATGTGAGTTAGGCAGATAAAATTGCTCAATGTATGGCTTGCGCGTTTCTCAAGATGCCAGGTCTGACATTAATGAGTCAGTCGCCTCATGAATCACGGATAGATAGACTGTTCTGGGCGCTCACTTTTATTTTCCCATCTTTACCCATCCCTCTATCTCTATCTATATCCCCAGGTAGTCCCAGAGCCCTCCAGGTCCACCCTCTATTTGTGGTGTGTGTAGCCATCCGCCCAGCCCGCAGCGCAGCAACAGTGTGAGGTCAATGGAGGTCACCCTTCTGACAGGCCAGTCTTAGACATGCGTGCGCTTCCCCATGACCCAGCCCGTCGCTCAAATGCCCACTGCCGCCGCCTCGTCTCACCCCACCGTACCCTGTCTCATGCCCCATCAATCCCAATGACAGGACACAGGATCTTATCAGGGCTGCTGGGCCCGCCAGGGGCAAGGAGGTTCAGCCCGACGCACAGGTAGGTAAACTATCCCTTTGCCTTGTGGGAGGAGACGATTAGGTTCAGGGGGGGCAGGTGCTGGGGGGGGTGTAGCAGAATGGAGAGGATACAGGTAAAGAAAAGTATGGGTCTACCATAGTATCTGTTCTCAGACAAGACAATCTCGAGTTGTCTAGATAAGCTGGTATTAAAATGGATGAAATTATGAGTGTGTGAAATGGTCCTTAAATAGTGGCCATGTTGAAAAGTATTAAGGATTATGGAAAGTAGCCAAATCAGTCCATATATACTGCTTCTGGAGAAGCATACTGGTGCAGTTGACTTAAGACCTTATTTGACAGCGTGGTGTCAGCGGAAGAAAGGCTGGATCAACAAATGTCAACTTCAACTAATCACCTCAATATGTCAACAAGCTGTCTCAGCAGTCAATCCTGCAGCGTAGTGCCGATGCAGAAAAAGGGTTCTAACTACAAACTAAAATAGTTATACAACTGTCCCTCCGGGAATACTTTTCCAAGGTCATTTAACATTAATAATTTAGCATACGCTTTTATCCAGAGCAACTTACAGTAGTGTGTACATTTTCATAAAATGTTTGTAGTGGTCTACCGTGGGAATCAAACCCACAAACTTCGAGGTGTGAGCACCATGCTCTACTAACAGTGGGATGTAATAATTGCTTCTCCTAGGGTTCTACATGGAACCCAAAAGCAGTGGCGATATGTGGTTTGAAATCACTGGGGAGGTTAATCCATATTTTGACCTGTATTGTGATGTGACCTGTATTGCTCTATAAGATGTTATTCTCAGCCTATGCCGGCATACACCCAACACAACAAGACTAAAGTCACACTGCGGTTCAATAAACACTTTGTTCTAATCTATGTACCGCTAACCTAAATTGCATCATTCAGTGGTATGCTACTAATTTGTGTGTGTTGCAAGTAGAAAAACATTTTGACTCATCCTCCTAGTAGATAGCCAACACCATCTCCCTCTATTAGATGTTGCCAAATTGATAAAATGGTCAGACAGTCATAGCACAGACAGTACATCCCTTTAGTTATTTCCCAAGACAAGGCCAATGTTTTCTTTCCTTATAGCAACAATGAGGAACTAGTTAACATTAGCTCAGGCCTGAACTTGTTCTTTCTCCCTTGAAGCTAGGGCGAGAATGTAGTCATTGAATATAATCACTGGCCAGTAAAGAGAATTATGTAGAACCGCAAGTCTAAATCCCTTGGAGATTCATGTGTAATTTAGGAAAGGGCAGACCACCAGTCCATTTTAGCTAGCTAGTCACTGAAGAACAACTAACAATGATATAAGAAATAGTTCTGTCAATTACATTTCGTTTTGATGTGATTGCAATGGAGCCAAATTCACACTGGCCAAATTCATCTTCCCAAAGAATACAACATGGTCAGTTGAACTTAGCTCATTGCTAATTGCTTTATTAATGTTTTGTGAAGGGAACCAAACGCTAAATGGCATTAAATAATCGAATGGTTTGGTCAGATACATGTTTTTTGGCCAGACGGAATCAATTGCATGGCCTACACATACTGGGATAAGTGGCCTCAATTTTACTGCAGAAAGATTGTGTTGTTGGAAGGATTTCCCACAGAGACAGCCAAATAACCTTTTGGGATTTTACTTTTTCAGTGATTTTACAATGCACAAACAAATTTCAAATAGATAGAGTTGGAGTGAAAGTGAAGTGGAACAGGCTACAACAATCCAGTAAATAAGCACATTTAATGGTTAATGTTGACAACCAAGGTCTAATATGCTGTCCAATTTCTGAAGGATTTAATGTTGCATGGCCATGACTTCTGCTGATTGAGGGAGAATTGTCCAACTCTGTGCGTCAGAGATTCCTCTTCTCCCTCTCTCTGTGCACATATGGGAAATGGGTTCATTGTGTAGCTAACTGCAACTCTCCCCTTTATATTATCATTTTCAACAACTGTATGTGACATGTTTACAAGTTCTCTCATTTGGAATTATTGCATCAGCTATTTCTCCTAATGCCCAACTTTCTGATCAGAGTTGAAAAGCTCCTCTCTGTGGCCAACAGGAGTAGTGCTCTTCATTGATCAGTAAAAGCTTGGCTAGAGTGAAAAGAAGCAGGGGGAAATGATTATTAGCGACAATATATCACCTTTATGCTATGTATTTCCCATCTCAGGTTATATTTACATTAATTTTTATTTCAATTTTATTTAACCATTGAGAACCTGTTCTCATTTACAATGACTACCTGGTCAAAGGCATAACAATTGGAAGACAGCATTCAAGACAATGAAAATATTATGAAATGAAGTCACAAAGAGATTAATAAATTGCACCATATGAGGTGATACTTATGAATTCAAATGGAATAAGTTGTAAATTTGCTCCCCAAATGAAGTGACATACAGTATATACAGCTGGGTTCTTTGCAGGTGCGGTGATCAGATAGCATCTCTTGCGAAACATTTCATAAGGATGCTAAGTAATCCTTAAAACCGGAGAGCAAAGTAGCACCTTGTCAGTGCAGTGGAATGTTTTTACAACTAAGGTCATTTGTGCGCGTGTGTGTGTGTGTGTGTGTGTGTGTGTGTGTGTGTGTGTGTGTGGGTGGGGGGAGTGTTTACTGTTGCTGGCAATATTAGTTATTGTGCATGAGCATACATATGTAAAAAGGCTCTCATGATTTCAGCTCAAAATTGTATTTAAAAAAATAATGCAATACTGCCCTATATATTCATTCAACTGAATCGAGGGCATGAGAAGAAGGGAAACACTCATTTTTTTCCCACATATTCTCCTATTCGGAGGGAGGGGCGACTACTGAAGAGGCGCCACAGTGCACAGATGCTTTTCAAAGGCTTTATGCCAAAACATGCCCCATGTGTGGTGATTGGTACAGCGTTTTGGTAAATATTTGATGGCGTGGCCCCGTGTCTGAATCGTCTGGTCCTTACGGAGTTGTTTTTAGGTCAGCCTGAGAGACTGTCGCTGTCTATAGGCTACGGGACAGGACAGGATGTGATAGGCGGAGAATATGTTTGAAATTGCCCCAGATCACAAAAAAAACACATCAACTCTGTACAAAGTATGTCAAAAGATGGTAGTGAACAGATAGTAACAGCCCTATTGGCTCTGGGTTATCCTGCTGTAGTAACTTTCTATCCAGATTGAAGAGCTTTCATCCGTGTTAAACAATATGCCCCCCACTGTGCCTGTGCAGAAGTGCTGAAGAGTTAGGGGAGAGATAACACTGAAGGCAAAATAAATGTTGTTTACTTCTACATTGAGCACAAAACATTAAAATGATGTGTTCAGACTGAGAATTACTTTCGCTGTTCAGTGAACTTGAAGATGATTAAGAAGTACCTCTGTTGACTACTTATTACGAATAGCGTGCACTTCTTAAGACAAACCGAATTGTGTGCACAATCTTCTGTCTGTCTCACCATGTCTCAAATACAACACTATATGAAGTACCGGAATACTAAGTAATGGCTACTCAAGATAAATGACCGAACCATTACGTGTAACATCGTGTTCGGGACTTAAAAGGAGGTTCATGTTATCAGGTCAAGTGGCATTGTAACCAACATGTGCTTAACGGCTCTTGTTCAGGAATCTTTGATCAGCAAAAATACATCTATCATATCATTTCTTGTCTGTTGATAATCGTGCAATTTTGTTGAAGTGGCTTCATCGCCCACAAGCCGTTATGACTCTGATTAGACCGGCTACTGGCAGCGAGAGAGGAGTGACGCCACCAGGCTTTATTGGCCTTCTGGGCATCAGGGAAGTAGTTGACGCTATCTGTGAAGGCTCGTTGGGGACCCAGTTAATGGAAAATCGTTAGGTAAATCCAATCTAATTAAAATTAGAACCACACTACTCACGTCTAAGGTATGCAGAGGGAGGTAGGGGGGTTAAATCCTATTATTAATGTGGCTAATTTGCATAACCCAATCAACTGTCGGGCGGTGTTTTCTTTCACCCCTGGTATCGACTTCCATGATCAAACCAAATTGGGAAAATGTGTTGTTGTTTGGGATTAATTAAATGTGTTGGAGGACAGATCGCAATTAATTTTGCATTTCATCTCGCTCTTATTTGATTGGTCATACTCAGTCGATATAGGTCAAAGGTCATACTATTTTGTGCACAGATACTTTTTCTGTAGAACGCGAACGTCATACATGCTGCACACATTGTCATCTTTCCTCTCTAAGTTATGCAAAACCTCAGTGAACGTATCCCTCAGTTAATTCACAAGGACTTGCATTGACGTGTTATCCTCACTTTTAAGTAGTGAGTTATTCCATCGTGATGACGTGCATTCTCTGGATCAACAAAAAGCAGCGGGGATATCGCCATGATGGTATCACACACATCATCCCAGGAGCATCGAGGCCTGACAGGCGACGACACATCAAAATCCCTCTGAATCCTTGATGACTAATACATCACATTCCTGCCTTCTTGCTCGTCAGTCTGACTGTCACCTTGCCTGCCCACTTTGTGTTACCCTAAAATCGCCTCATAGAGGTGACATTATTATTTGGAAGCCCCGTTTTTTATCCTCTCAAAACATCAGGAATTTGTCCCAGCAGCTTGTTATAGACAAAAAGCACCACTTACCACAATTTCTGTGTAAATATGAAGGAATTAAAAATAATCTCTTTTTAATACCAGTGATGCGACTAAAGTCGAGAGTCTCGTGGAACACAGTTGATTGCCAATAACGTTTTAAAGTAAGAGCTGAAAGTCTTAAGGCTCCACTGCATACAGCTCCAGAAAAAATGAAGAGACCACTGCACCTTTTTCTTTCCTTTCCAAAAAAGTTGAAAAGGAAAGTTTTGAGTGAGGATCAGAAGCGTTCAATTTGCAGTTGTCTCTTAATTCAATTTGCAGTGGTCTCTTGTTCCTCACTCAAAACCTTCCTTTTTGACTTTTTTGGAAAGGAAAGAAAAAGGTGCAGTGGTCTCTTCATTTTTTCCGGAGCTGTATATTGCCCATATCGGTTGTGTTTTTAGCTCCTACTGTTATGAGGAAAATGGGTCATACTGATGTGGTGTATAAGGAACAACTTTGAATAGACAAATGTGCATTGGCTATGGAAGAAATGTATCCAAATATTAATGAAAAACAAACAAAACGTATAGTTTGTAATATCAAATGGGAGTGATTATTTTTTTTGTATATGCACAATTTCAGGATTTTGAATAATTTAACTAGTGTTTATGCTTGAAAAAGTGTCTGTCCAACCATGAGAATTGTTTTAGCTAAAAAAAAATGTTGCCGCTTTTGGGGTAAAGGCCATAACACGATTTCTATCATCTGATTATGACTGACTAACCTCGAAAATTACATCTGTGACAAAGGACGCGTGGCGGACCAGGTTGAATAGCACTGCGCTGTGCTTTATGCGTTCGGGTGGACAGAGCCTTTATGGTCAAATGTACGGCACTGTGGTGAGGGAATGGGATGCCACTTGGAACGTGGGGCTCAGTCTCATGGAAAACAGCACCATGGGACATATCGAGTTACTGTGCCTCGCTGCACGCCCCTGACAGCTGTTCCAGCTATTTTTGAGCATGAAACAAAGGGAATTGTGTGTGTGTGTGTGTGTGTGTGTGTGTGAGTGTGTGTGTGAGTGTGTGTGTGTATGAGGATTATGGATTCCTACCTTCACAGTGCCCGATGTGTGTGGGTGGGTTTGCTTCTTGACTACTTGCATGCACGCACTTCTGCATTTGCGTGCGCGTGTGTGGGTGTGTATCACGGACAATATTTATCAGTGTCATATGCCAAGAAATGGAGCCCTCTGGCACTGTTGCCCTCTCCGAGATAGTTACCTAGAGAGAACCATTCTTCACCAGGCCAAATCCTACACTCGTCATTACAGTTTGCCACATGACATTACCCAGAGTAATATCCACCTATAATTAGGCCTGTGCTGCTGAACTCAATGTGTTCTCATTTAAAGCCCAGAGCCGAGAGCTGCACAGCTCCACTGAATCATAGTGTCAGACAGGCGCCATAAAATGCTCAGTTAAACAACGATGTGCTTTTATAGCTGCCACACCTGACTGTAAGAACATCGTGAGGCGTTGTTGTCTTTGGGACTGCTTTTAAGAATAATACCCACTCTGAAATGTAAGATTGATGCAGGATTATAGCAGGTTAAAGTACAAAGATTTAAACCATTTTGAACCCGTAAAAAGTGTCTAATTATCTTTTATATACAGTACCATACTATGTAGCAACAGAACATATGACGTATGGTAAGGGTTACAAAGATACCTGTTATTCATCTGTTGTACCAAAAAACTCCACTAGATGTCATTTGATAAAATTCTATATATTCCATGAAGGTCGCACACATTTTTGTAGTTTCCCGCAATATACCCTGACTTTACAACCATACATACTGTGTTATCATTGGATGTGCACCTGCTTGCTTGCTTACATGTGCATTTGGGTGAAATGCGTGCATTCATGCTTGTACTGTGCCTGTGTGCGCATGATAACCTGTGTTAGGAACGGACAGCAAACTCACCTCACAGTTAGCTGGAATGACTTGTGTTTCAAAGCAGACCACCACTGTTTCCAGCCCAGTGTGGCGCAGTCTGACTGAAGTAAATGAAGTACCTGCTCAGCTAGCAGCTTGCTATCGTAACAGTGTTGCCGTGAGCTGGACCGGCGTTTGAGCTCTAAGGCCAGTGTAGCGTGTTGTCTAGTGGAAGAACATGGAGTCGATGAGGACCCGCGTGTCTTCATATACTGTAACTGTTCTCCCTACACGTCAGTTTAAAGTGCTACTTAGGATTTTGGACAGTCATAGGCAGGGTCCACACACACGCATGTTAAATCTAATGATGCAAATGTAGACACCAAAACTTATTTTCTGATTTTTCGTAAAAAAATGTTTCAGTAATCGTAATTGTTACCCCAAAAACATAACTGTCACCCTAAAACCTAATGATATCTCCTAACGATAACTCCTAATGATAACTCCTAAGCCTAGGCTTAAAGCTAACACTTTTTTCAAAACGAGGACATGAATAAATGTCCTAGTTAAACAACAGTTTGGGAAAATGTTTGTCCTCATTTATATTGTGAAACCTAAGCACATAATACACACATACACACACAGGAGGTCTGATGATCAGAATGTGGCCAATGTGTGTTTGGGAGGCATAACAGGCAGGCTATTTTAGAGAGCCATTCATATGGGCCAATGGAAGCAACGAATCAATCATTCATCATCATAAACTGCTTATTCTTGCTTGAAATCACTACCTTATTTTTGCCTGTAATTGGCATCCCTTTTAAAGATAAGTTGTCCGATCGTCTCAGCACAGTTAAACAAAACAAATAATACCTGAGATATAATATTTAAGTGATTAAATCAGAAAGGTATTTCAAAGGTTCCAAGTGGTTATTAACATTTATGGATGACTGTTGTCAATAGAAATCTACCACGTCAAATATACAGTATGATATGGTGTTAACATAGCTCAAAAATGAAATGTCACTGGTCTTCAGGGAAAATTACATGTAACACGTCACTGTGTCAATACATAATGTGTCTGTGGTTGGAAACAGAAGATTGTGTTTATAGTTTGTGTTTATCTCATTGAGGGTAGCGCTTGAAGAGTTCACACCTCATATCTTCGGTCATATTTACAATGAATGATTCCTGGTAATCAAATGTTATTGCTGTTAGACCCGCGTGGTCGTAAAATGGGGCATTGCTTTCGTGTCTCCTCCCACCTCTAGTGCAGAAAGCAACCTAAGACGTGTTGAGCGAGTTTGTGTGTGTGTGTGTGTGTGTGTGTGTGTGTGTGTGTGTGTGTGTGTGTGTGTGTGTGTGTGTGTGAGAAAGGTTTCCCACTTCTCTTGAACACAGATGCTGTAGGTTCTAAGAGGAACACATTGACCTCGATCCTACTTCAGGGTCAAACCCAGTAGTATTATGAAGATGCTTTTCTAAATGAATGGCAATGCCATAATATTAATGGTACAGGCCTTGATAGTGAGCATCATCCGTAGTACATTCTCCGACTTCGAAATGCTGCTACTGTGTGTGTGGAGCCCAGAGGCTTGGTTTTAACATGAGGACCTAATAAGGCTTCTGTACGAGAACAGCATGACACCGGAAAGGTCACAAGTTCGATCCTCCCCTGTAATGTCACAGTGGTGACATTAAAGCAGCCAGCCTTTTTACTCAACGGACCCGTGTAGCTGTTTGGTGGGAGCGGACACTGCGGCTATGCCCTTGGCTTATCAAAATCTCACCTCACACAGCGACCCACACGAGCCCCACCGGTGATTACGGCAAGGGCGAGGCGCCACACACTCGAGGAGGGAGGTGAAATTCTGGAGAATCTTCTTTTTTTAAGGAGAAATTAAAATGGATCTCGGGTACTTAAATCTTTTTCCTTCTCGAGTCACGAGACAATTCCATCCAAGGACCCCATTGACCTTGACAGTTAACGGTCCTTCTCTCTTCCCGAGCCCAATCTCTCTCTCTCTCTCTCTCTCTCTCTCTCTCTCTCTCTCTCTCACTCTCTCTCTTCTCCGTGATAAGTGATCCACTGTCGGCCTCTTTCATCCAAGTCAGGACGAGAACCATGTCCTGATGTCCTTTAAAGTGGTAGCTGTAATGGCCAGTTTCTGTAAAATCTCGCCCTGTCAAGCAGCTACAGGGTGGTTTATCACTTGGCTGCCCACAATTTCACCCGGATAATCGCAACAGTGCTTTACACGCTTCTATGACACAAGTGATGTATGTTCTGTTAACTCGACTCATAAGAGTCAGGAGTCTAACACATGTGCGAATGATGGTAACCTATTACATCCTTTTCATGGGATAAATGTTCCGGGTATGACACATCGTCTCTTAAAAAATACTGTGTTCCATATAATGTCTTTGATGTGAATGTTTAGCTTGTACAAACCTCTGACCTCAACTAGGTTGGCTCCCCATGAAAATCCATAAACCAGAACACCCATGTCTGAGATGTGAGTTTAAAACGGTCACACTTTGCTTATCTATTAATGACACCAAAATGGAATTGCTGTAAATATGGCACTGGAAATATTTGTTCACGTTTTGTTTTGTTTCTGAACGGTTTTAGGGTACACAGTGTTTCCCTGTCACACATTAGTCCAGCAATTTAAACTTGATAAAAATTAAGAACTAAAAACATTGTTCATCTTTTTGCTTTGTTGTGCCCATCTAAAACGTAGTAACTGTTCTTTTGATGCTGAAGTCATATGCCCTGGCCACCCATAAACACCAAAGCATTATTCGCAGTAAATTTGGTACCAACATCAATGACATAGTCTGTAGATATGAGCCCCTCTTTGCCCTTTGTGACCTTGCCTGTGTTACAGTAAGTCATTGATTTGGTGACGGAGCTCAGCCCTATAGGGAGTAACTGTGGATCCAACATTTCCAGGAGCTTCCAGAAGCTTCTGAGCATGTGTGGATCACGTTCAAGAGCATGTGCTTTTGGGGAAAATACACAAGTTGGCTATGCGAATGTTTCACACCAATGCGTTCACTGTACTTCATTCAAAACAACACCGGAGTGATTATCATGGTGGAAATGACTGAATGTAAAGTTGTCACCTTCCAATAACCTTATAATATGCTCCTACTACTACTACTACTTCTGTTTTTTTCTATAAGGCCTGTGATCCTTATGTGAACTGCGATAATGTATTGTGTTCCAGAGACTGTGCGTAGAGAATAGACAGGTGTTGAATGTTTTCCGCGCAGGAGCTTTGCAAAACTTTGGATCTTTTTGTCTGAAGATGGACTTTGAGACTAAAGATCCACAAAATGTTGGATTTGCAGCCATGGCCAGCGTTAGATTATGTATGATATTACATTAGGAACCGCAGCTCATCTTAATGAAGAGAGACAGGGTGTACTTGCTCTTTATCTCGGGTGTAATGGAGACCACATATGAAGAAAGGCTAACATCATTACTGTACTGTAATGAATGAGCCTACCTACACTATGCTAACATCATTATGGAGTCTAATGAGCTCGATACACTTGGTCTGTGTCATCTCTCTTTTTCAGAAAAAGCCAAAGTACTCAGCGACCCAACGTTTACTGCTGAAAGGTAGTTTCGACGAATAGGAATTTCTTTCTGTGAGACTGTAGTTATATTACTGATAGCTTGTATGTTTAGCAGGATGCATATGAGTAGTAGACATATAAATACAGAAGAGTGCCTTAAAAACCTTGTTTTTCAAAACTGATTGCTGTACAAGTCCAACAACACTCGTGAAATCACAGCAATTTGTTCTTTAACTACTGTACTGTATATGAGTGGTGCTGTGTTCATATTAACTTGTTCAGTCTTATTTGCTTATATCAAAAACTACTCAAGAAAGCTGAGGTCGTGCCATTCCAGGAACAGAACATGTAGGTTACTGAGAGGGAGCAAATCTTAAATGACAGAAAATAACAAAACCGATTTTTAAAGGTATCTTTTGGTGATGTTTCATGCCCCAACTTTCCACTTTTCAACAGTCTTTGGTGGCGTAAAAGGCCCAGTGCCGTCAAAAAACATTTTTTTAAGGTTAAAATACCACTCTGAAATTGTTCAAATTAAGATAAGGCCCTTTTTGTGGAAGCATCTGGAATTAAAGCCTGTTTGGGTTTGATGTTATCTTTGGCCAAATGCATGGCAGATTAATTGGTTATAATAGACCAATTACTGTTCAGCTGGGTAATGGAGTGGGATTTAGACCATCCTAACCTAATGTAGCAAACATTTAAAGAAACACCTGAAATTAGATGCCTCACGTAATGGTTTTGACAAGAAGAAAAATGATTGGATGGAAAAGTATATTCAAATTGGTTTCTAACGCCCACACAATTAGGACCAAATGAGGCTCAGGGAAATAATTTATTACAAATATACTTTGGAGTTGTATTAAAAAATAAAGTGATGATTTAAAAATCCAATTAAAATGACTACATGGGGACTTTAAAGATACCTGAGTATTTTCTCTTCACGGGAGCTCTATATCAGGCACCATATGATATTGACGCAAGTGCTCTAGAATGAGAAAGAGGTTTGTTCTTTGTTATGCAAATGAAATGAGTTGACATTGTTAGAGACAGAACAGTTACCTGAGATCCATGAAAGTGCCTCAAAATGTGTGTCGTTAAGAAATGTATTTATACTGGCTTCTACACAACTGCTGTTGAATTTAATATTTAAAAAGTGCAAAAAGCAACACAACGCTTTCTTCCTAAAATGATAGCATTTCGGATTTTTGTTAATATGCCTAGATGCTAAATTACAGCATGCATAGCTGATAACTGTACAGGAGAGTAAACCTTTCGCTGTATCATCACATCCCAGGTCCTGATTGCGAAGATCATGTGGAAAATGTGTGTTGGTACCCATAAGGAGTCCAAATGATTGATCTTGGTAAAGTTTTCATTTTGTAAAGGTTTCATTTGGTAAAGGTTTCATTTGGTAAAGGTTTCATTTGGTCAAGGTTTCATTTGGTAAAGGTTTCATTCAAATAATTCAGAGGACGTTCACTGGTCACTCCGAGTCGTCATTGATCATCCACGCATCCATGTATGCAAATGTTGTTGTTGTTCTCTTAGATCTCACAAAAACTAGCTGTGGTTATAATACATTATTGAACTGAAAAACTATAATGTTTTACAACTGTCTATAGCATACTGGTCACTTTTCTTCCCAGAAAAAAGACCAGGTGACAGGCATTCATTTGGATGTTTGTAATGGAGGGCAGGAAGCTGAAATGATTTTAAAAAAAATACATCAAGCTCATAAAGCTCTGTGGCTGCATTACTTTTTTCATTGATAAGTAATGATAATTAAAGCAAAAATAAAAATAATCTGTGAGAGTGGGGAGAAATGCATGATATTTGAGAAAAATGACTGTGTGATCAGGCGTGGTCTACAACTTCATTAATTTCTTAATTCTGAGAAAATATTACAATGTGGAAAAACATCAACTAATGAGTATATTATTTGGTAAATATAAAATTCTAGTTTGTTGTCAAAACATCCCTCTTTCTCCTTTGGTTTAATAATGCGGATTGAGAAATTCAGTTGTCTTTCAAATGTTCTTTGTTATAACTTGCGCAATATGCAAATAGGACATACTTACAGATGTCTGTCTATGTCATCATTAGCAAAGATATGCCACTATAGCGTGCACTGTGGTCAATTCTTACAAGCATGCAGTTCTACTTTCAGACAGTTGATGGCGCTATTGATCAAGCTGTTGTAATGTACAGTATGACCGGATGGCCATTTTCACCTCCTGCCACTTCATTTCTTTCACCACTAGGAAGTGTCATAGCATTAACATTAATCACAAAAATGTTTTACCTGTAATTGATTCATGCAGGTATACTCATATACAATATAACAATAATAATATGGTTACACAGAGACAGTGAGAAATTACCTGTAATAGTGCAAACTATTAAGTGTGTCTAAATCCTTAACGCAGTATTAGACATGGGAATTACAAAAGAAAAGTTGCCTGTAGTATACTCTGGTCCTTTTACAGGTATAAAGACTGTACGTGGAACATCCATAACCTGACATAGAGCCACACTAGGTCAATATTAATTCAAGCACAATGCGTCTACAAATGTGCCTTCATTTTTATTAAGACTGATGTTTGTCTTGTCATAGATTTAATGTGGTAAACACCTACTGTCTCAAACCCTTTCTGCAGCTCTCTTTTTGGCATGGAACACATTTGCCCCAGGAAAGGATAATGGCAAATGTGATCAGAGAAAACCTTTAGTGTCCTGTAGCAGCTCTAAAACAGTGTCCTGTGTGTTGTGGGAGCCCGGCATAAAACGTGAGTCTTTCCCTATTAACGTGATTTCTCACAAAGTTGATTAATGTCGTTGTTACACTTTATGATTAGCAGACGGCCCGGTTTTGATTGGACGCAGATGCGCTCTCCGTGGTAATATTAAACATCCCACACAAATGGTACATGTGACCTTGCTCTGACTCGACTTCAGAAATGATTTCAAAGGTTTACTGTCTGCTGCTGTAATATACTGTATGTCACTCTGATTTAGAATGAAACAATCAAGAAACTAGACACAAGATCCCCTCTAAGTACATGTAAACGTCTGGTATTAAAATGCCTGCAAATGGCTTTGATGGTTTCATAGCGTAGCTTCGATAGCTTGGCCATGCTTGTGAGATGCAGTAGGTGGCAAGGGGATGTGTAGAAAATCATCTCCACTACATTGCTATAAGTATTTGGTTCATTGCTCTTTCTGTCTGGCAGTCTGTGCCAATGTAATATTTCCTGTCAGCATTCTTCCTGTACCAGACCGGTGACATTTCCTAAAATGACAAATAACAAATAAAATGCACGCTAGTGAGGTCATTCTTTCAGAACTAACCAATAAGAGTACCAAGGCTGCCTTTTATGGGCATCAGTCAACAGAGAATGATCACAGGAGGATTGGGGCCACGAGGGGAGATGCTCTTTAAGGCCCAATTAAAGATGTGACCTGAACCCTATGCCGGCAGACAACACTCCCCAGCAGCAGCCTTATCGTCGGCCCTCCATCCCACGGCAGATGTGTGGAGGAGTGGTCGTCCTCCTGTGACACCGGGACATTTTATTGGTGCTTCCTGTGAAGCCTAAGCTAGTCTGGGGCTCATGCCAGGGTCGATCACACTTGACGGTATCTTTACGCTTCGGGCTGAGAATGCAGCGAGACGTCCCTGAAGCCTCCTCTTCGTCACAGGTGACGGCTCTCCACCTGCTTGGAATAGCGATGGCTCAGTTACTGAATGGGTGGGGGGGCTGCTGACTTGGGGAGTGGAAACACGCACCTGTGTGCAGGCTGCAGCTCGCACTTGACAACAGTACAAACCTCATCGTCCAGATGGAAATGGCCGGTTCAACACAGGCTTGCACCCTTGTGGCAGGCCAAGGGTCGAGGCGTGGTCCTAATCATTTCTTTCTCCACATTTCTTTCGCTTCGCACGTGAACGTAATGTGCTGACCAAGATTGGCGATAGGCAGAACACATGAAGACGCAGCACCTTGCCCTGGAAAACTATTATATGTTGCTTTGGGCAAAAGAGCTTGGTAATTGGTTATCTTATTTAGTTTTTTATCTGCTTAGTTCCTTTCATAAATTTAAGTTTGATTTTGATGGAACAAGTGATTATTTTGAGGCAGTTACCTCATACTGTAACGGCTGACAATTTAGATTCTCTCTATCATACATATAAAAAAATTTTTAAAGCCATTGCAAATCTGGCAACAGGTCTTGTTAATGTCCTTTAAACTTTTGTAACATGAATAAGTCCTAATAGCACTCACCACATCACCAAGACAACTTCAAACAATGAACAAAGTAGCTGCCACTTCCTCCACATTTCATTGTGATATAGACTTAATTTTTTTGAGCATTGTAAATTAAGGGAACATGTAATCATCACAGTAAAACACCAAGTCAATTAAACTTCAGGGATATTAAGCTGTCCAATTAGGAAGCATAAGTGATTGTGAATCAGTGTCACCTGTTTTGGTGCAAATGAAAGTGACAACAGGGGCACTGGAGAGGCAACAGCAAGACAACCCCTAAAAGGGAATGGTTTGTAGGTGGTGGCCATAGACAATTGCTCTCTCCTTATCTTTCCTGACTGATTCTTCTCTAGTTTTGCATTTTGCTACTTTCCTTGTCACTACTGGTAGCATGAAGCAGTACCTGCAGCCCATGCAGGTTGCACAAGTAGTCCAGCTCCTCCAGGATGGCACATCCATATGTGCCATCACAAGAAGGTTTGCTGTGTCTCCCAGTTTAGTCTCAAGAGCATGGAGGAGATACCAGGAGATGGGCCGTTACACGAGGAGAGCTGAACAGGGCTGTAGAAGGGCATCAACCTAGCAACAGGACCGGTATCTGCTCCTTTATGCGAGGAGGAACAAGTGGAATACTGCCAGAGACCTACAAAATGACCTCCAGCAGGCTGTTGGTATGCTTGTTTCTGAGCAAACTATCAGAAACAGACTCCATGAGGGTGTCATGAGGGCCCGAAGTCCTCTAGTGGGACCTGTGCTCACAGCCCAGCACTGTGAAGCTCGATTGGCATTCACCATTCACCTTGGCATTCAAATAGTCTGGAGATGCCACGGTGAATGTTATGCTGCCTGCAATATCATCCAGCATGACCGGTTTGGCGGTGGGTCAGTGGGGAGGCATATCCTTGGAGGGTGGCAAAGACCTCCACGTGCTAGCCAACGGTACCCTGACTGCTGTTAGGTACCAGGATGAAATCCTCAGACCCATCATCAGACCTTACGCTGGTGCAGTGGGCCCTGGGTTCCTCCTAGTGCAGGACAATGCCCTGCCTCATGCGGCCAGAGTATGTAGGCAGTTCCTGGATGACAAAGGCATTGATGCCATTGACTGGCCCTCACGTTCCCCCGACCTGAATCCAGTTGAGAACCTCTGGGACGTTATGTATCGGTGCATTTGACACCGCCATGCAGTGCCACAGACTGTCCAGGAGCTCACTGATGCCCTGATCCAGGTCTGGGAGGAGATCCCCCAGGACACCATCCACCGTCTCAACAGGAGCATGCCCAGACGTAGTCGGGAGTGCATGCAGACATGCACGTGGGGGCCATACACACTACTGAGTCACATTATGAGTCGCCATGATGAAACTCACGCAAGTTGGAACAGCCTGTGATTTCCGTTGTTTACTTTCATTTTCGGTGTGATTTTGAATCCAGCCCTCAATCGATTGGTGATTTATTTGGTTTCCATTAATCTTTGTTACGTCGTTTTGTTCTCTATGAATTACACTATGTACAGTAAAGATTTTGATCTTTAATATATTTTGTTCATCGAGACCCGATGTGTGATTTAAGTGTTCCCTTCATTTTTTTTGAACAGTGTATAATTGATTAAAAAGTGTTGCTATCAATGTTCATATAATACCCCATCAAGACAAAGTGAAATCACCTATTTTTTAATTTGTGCCAAATTATTGAAAAAACTGAACTATCTCATGCACATAGGCCTTCAGACACTATTTAATACTTTGTAGAAATGTCTTTTGGAGCAATCACAGCTTTGAGTGTTCTTTGGTATGCCTCTACCAGCTTTGCACACCTGGATTTACATTTTCTTTAATTTTTCCTTGTAGAATCCATCAAGCTCTGTCAGATTGGATGGGGAGCGTCACTGAAACTTTAGGTCTCCCCACAGATGTTCAAGGGGGTTAAAGTCTGTACTTTGGTCAGGCCGCTCAAGGACATTCAGAGACTTGTCCCAAAGCCGCTCCAGTGTTGTCTTGGCTGTGCGCTTCAGGTCGTTGTCATGCTGAAAGAGTAACCTCCGCCCCAGTCTGATCCTGTGCGCTCCCAGGTTTTTTTTTGGTCTCATCAAACCATTTATAACCTTGCAGGGTTCTACAGAGTACCTTGGACTTCATTGCTCGGGTTTTGCTCTGACGTGCACTTTGAAGTGTGGGATCTTATATAGACAGGTGTGTGCCTTTCTAAATCATATCCAATCAACTGAATTCCCCAGAGACGCCAATCAAATTCTGGAGAATTCTCAAGGTTGATCAAAGGACACAAAATGCATCTGAGCTTAATTTGGAGTGTCATGGCGGAGGGTCTGACTACTACATGAGATTTAGTTTAAATTTTTTTTTTATGAATTGGCACAAATTTCATGATGGGCTATTATGTGCAAATTAATTACAAAAAAATCTATATTTATAAAATTAGAAATTAAGTCTACACCAATATGTGGAGAAAGTGAACGGGTCTGAATACTTTCAAGAAGGCACTGTATGTTACACTAAAACTCTGTTCATCTCCTGTACATCTAGGTATTTTATATGGATAGTATAAATCCATGTATATAATACATTTACCACTCATCTCATTATCTCATACACTATTTATATTTATGATATACAACCCTGTTTCCAAAAATGTTGGGAAATCCAAATAAAAATGCAATGATGTGCAAATCATTTCATGCCTGGATTGAATAGAGAGTAGTACAAAGACAACATATCAAATGTTGAAACTGAGAAATGTCATTGTTTTTGGAAAAATACATGCCCATATTGATGCCAGCAACATGTTTCAAAAAAATTGGGACAGGGGCATGTTTACCACTGGGTTGCATCTCCTCTTCTTTTAACAACACTCTAAGCATTTGGGAACTGAGGAGACCAGTTGTTGTAGTTTTGAAAGTGAGATGCATTCCCATTCTTGCTTGATATAGGATTTCAGCTGCTCAACTGTTCGGGGTCTCCTTTGTCATATTTTCCATTTCATAATGCTCCAAATGTTTTCAATGAGTGACAGGTCTGGACTGCAGGCAGGCCAGTTTAGCACCCAGACTCTTTTACTACAGAGCCATGCTATTGTAATACATGCAGAATGTGGTTTGGCATTATCTTGCTGAAATAAACAATGCCTTCCCTGGAAAAGATGTCATCTGGATAGCAGCATATGTGGCTCCAAATCCTTTATATATTGTTCAGTATTTATGGTGCCTTCATAGACATCATCTATGCTATGTGCACTAATGCACCCCCACAACATCACAGATGTTGGCTTTTGAACTGTCTGCTGATAAGAAGTCGGTAGGGTCCTCTCCTTTAGCCCGGAGGACGTGGCGTCCATGATTCCCAAAAATTATCTAAAATTTTGATTTGACAGACCACAGGACAGTTTTCCACTTCACCTCAGTCCATCTAAAATGGGCTCAGGCCCAGAGAAGGCACCAGTGTTTCTGGATCTAGTTTATATATGGTTTCTTCTTTGCATGGGAGAGTTTTCACTTGCATTTGTGGATGCAGCGGCATACTGTGTTCACAGTCAATGGTTTTCTGAAGTGTTCCTGAGCCCATGCAGTGATTTCCACTACAGAATCGTGTCTGTTTTTAATGCAGTGCCGTCTTAGGGCCCGAAGATCACATTGATCCAATATTGGTTTTCGGCCTTGTGCCTTGCGTACAGAGAGTACTCCGGATTCTCTGAATCTTTTAATGATATTATGTATTGTAGATGATTAGATCCCCAAACTCTTTGCATTTTACGTTGAGAAACGTTATTCTTGAATTGTGGCACTATTTTTCACTGCAGTCTTTCACAGAGTGGTGAACCCCTCCCCATTCTTACCTCTGACAGACCCATCCTCTCTGGAATGATCTTTTAACCCAATCATGTTACTGACCCATTGCCAATTGACCAAATTAGTTGTGTGATATTCCACCAGTTTAAATTTTTTAGCATTACACAACTTTTCCAGTCTTTTGGTGCATCTGTCCCAGCAGTTAAATTCAAGGTGGGCATATATTTTTCAAAGAACAATAACATTTTTTCAGTTTCCAAGTGTGGAAAGATGGAGGAAATGGTATTTACTGAAAGAGCAGTCAGTTATATTATCTTATATATTAATGTTTAAGATCATGTTCATATATTATAATATTATCTGATATTCTTGCACCCATTTGTATGTAAACTGTGTTTAGATTTTGTGTTGTCTGTCTCACAATGTGGTTTACCGCATACAAAACCATTACACAATTTGGAGTATGCATAAATACACTTAAGAATAAATGCAATTGTGATTAGTCTGCAACTAAGGCATCATATTTCATTATTAAACACTACTGTACAGTAGCTTATGCCTTATGGGAACAACTAACAATATTCCACCATTATTCCCTGACATAATTTGTCCAATTTAATTTAAAATCATTTTAGTGTAGAACTAATGATGTAAGTGAGAATAATTATCTGCTTGCTTAAGCCTTAAGGCTGGGAATGATGGTGTCCCGCCAGGGATGGGTTCTGGTAAACTTTTAACCTAACATAGCAGGCGTAAAAGAAATGCCTAAGCGGTGGTCCCAAAACTGGACATTAGGAGAAAGAAATCTAGGTTGAAAATACTATATCCCTAAAAAACGGAAACATCCCGTTTCTTCTTGAGCCGCTAAGGTCGGTGACCTTTGGCATTTAGATAAACGGAACCTGAGCCAGGTGGGTGACAGCTAGGCCTTCTAATCTATCGGTCTGCCCATAACACAATTCATGTAATTGATTATAATAAATCATTTGACATACTGTAGAATGGAAATTAACCATGGAAGGGGGTCAATTGAGGGGGAAATGTTTAGTCCCATATTTGAATTCGATACGTGGATTCAAGAAATGTCTATCCACAAAAGAGGATTGGGTTTCACAAGGGGGATTTGGGAGATTAACCACATGCACAGATGTGTTGTAACTGTCATACTTAAAAAAAATTGTACTTTGAATTGTGGGTTCTATAACATTGTTTATGAAAACATGACATTTCTCTCTTTTTTCCCCAAATACTCTGTAGGTGTGATATCTGTGCTGCCCAGTGCCTTTTTGAAGTAGTGCCAAGGACACCAAATCCACTGCATTTTTGCAACTCTCTTTCCAGAATGTTTTATCAGTGTCAACCAATGTCTTTATACCTGTATAGTTACAAAGGCATCGTGTTTTAGCATCGTGGAATCGCTCCCCACCATTCACTAAAGCTGGAGTCGCTGCTCTGGAGACAGATTTGTGAAGCTGACGTTCTAAGTTCAATCTTTTCTTTGCTCGCAGTCCAAGAAGAACCAAATGTCAATGTTGAGTAAAGCATGAGACCAGTAGGTCTGGAAGTGTAGCCTTGACTGTGGCTACAGCTGGACATCCATCCTCAGGTTGACCAAACACAGGGAGGAGACAGCCTGGTCTTAATCCACCATGTCTTTCATGTGGGCTGTGGTGTTGGACGTCAACACAGCTGTTGATTGAGGCTGATTCTCTCTGACAGAGCAGCATAGAGGGGCAGTAGCCAGCCTCAACCAGTGTAATAATCAAACACTCTTTAACACCCCATTATCGATAAGATATTTGTGCTTCCTCATTTGCTGCCAATCTCAAATGACTGCACCAGGTCAAGATGAAAACTCACAGATTGCTTTGTTTGTTTTATCTAAACAGGTCTGGGGTTATGGTGCCTGTGTAGCTCAGTTGGTACAGCATAGTGCTTGCAAACCCAGGGCGGTGAGTTCAATTCCCTTAGGGGAATTTATTTAGATAAAGGACAAACCCATCACCGTGGTCAATTTGACCCTTGTGTAGGTATCTGGCTGGGTAATATAGTTCAAGGGTTGTTTTAAGTGCACCCCATCACCAAATAAGTCCAAAAACTAATATTAATAACCAAATGTACATTACACTTTAAAGTAGCCAAACATATCTAATAAATATGAAGTGAACAAAAACAGCCTGCAGACATCCAAGACAATGTAACAACTACAAACATACCTTGATTACATCATATTTTCAGCAATAAAATTATGCATGTGAGTGGGTTTGCAAGGGCGGATTTGTGCAGCTGGGGATTTGTGAGTAGAGGAGTAGTTGAAACATCCCTCTCTGTATTCTACCCTGAGGTTAACTACCAGGGACTTAATCTAGATTTATGCAGAGAGAAAATACACATTTCAAATTTTGCATTTGTTGGATTTATCTGATGTTAGCAAGGTTGAGTGGAATTGTGTTCATGCAGAACATTGCAGAATCCAACAAACAAGCTCTTTGTTCCACACATATACAACTTTCTATACTGGGACTCGTACACACACAAACACTGCATCATTCACACACACAAAACACTGAAACATATTGCCTATTCTCTATGCCTATTGCTTTTGACTTATAATCTACAAAAGGGAATTATGCATGTGCTGTATTTTTGTGGTTCAGTGGCTTAATTTGCTTTTGTCTAGATTATCATTGTTTTAAGAGGAGAACAAAAGAGAAGAAAATGCCCTTCTGTTATTTAATAGTAATCTGCAGAACAGCTCCATTGTTTTATCACCGGGTTGTGTTTCTTCCCAAACTTGTTGACAACCAAATGGTTAGAATGGAACAGAATGATACAATTACAACCAAATAGATGTAAGTAAATGTTTAATGAAGAAAACGTCAAAGGTGTCTTGTAAAGCATTAATAAAGTCTCCATTTATTGCCTCGTTGATTCAGGCAGTCTCAAATGATTGTGGATTTTCAGTCCTTTTACCCAATAGGTTTTACGCCCGTTTGTAATTGTTTGAGCAGACTGACCTCTTTCGCCAAGATTAACATTTCATATGATTGTTCTTGACAGAGCGTTTTCTTCCAGAAGCCCATCGAAGGATAACCAAAAAAGGACATTGTTCAAGATTTGGCTGTTTGGAAGTTGTTTATTTCCGGAATTTTCAGTGTATGGGTTTTTTCAACAAATTGTTTGACAGAGTTGGCCACTTTTGACATTGTTGTCTTTTTTTCTTAAGCCAAAGTGATTTTTAAAACAAATAGGCTTGTTATGTACTTAAACCAGACTCCGGACAGCACACAGGCTGAAACGCTCGGAAGCTATAAACGTAAGAGAAATGTGTGTGATTATGTTTTGAAGGGAGGGGCTTACGTTATTCTGGAGCCTATTGAATACTTCGGAAAACACCCACAGGACTGCAGATTCTGTCCCTCATTGAATGGTCTGCTTCGTGGTCGTTTTGAAAGAATTACTTCGTGAACTGCACAGGTATGTTTTGCGCCTCGGAAAATGTTGTTTGTTTTGTTTGTCCAACTTGATGCAAGTATGTTAAGTCGCATGCTTCCCATTGTGCGATGCTTTTTCTGGGCAATACGGCGACACGTCATTTTTGTTTATAGATACATACAGTGAAGTATGCACACCCAGAAATCATCAATACGTGATGATCGTGTGGTAGAACTCTTTCACAAATGAATCTAAACTTAGAAGTGACTATATTAATATTCATGCATGGCAATAACATGTTTGCTTGTTACCAGTAATTTTTTTATTATTATTTGACAAATCACTAGAGCACTTTTACTGAACTTTAGTCAATGTGGATTCTGAAATGCTCCATCCTGTCCCATCATAGTTCCTAATCACAAAAAAATGACAAGGAGAACTCCAACATTTTGGAGTTAAGACACTTTTCTGGGGCGTCATGAACATAACATTTTTTAGTCCGTCACAAAGTGCGTGAGGATGAAGGGTGGTTGGTGGCTAGAGCGGGCGATGTGGACAGAAGTAATGCAATAAATATCGAAACACTATTATCACTTAGCAGTAGAATAATTGTATGGTTGTAGCAATCAATTGTCCTATTAGCAACTTTACAATTCTCTTATACGGTAAGGATATCGGGTTATTCTTTACAAAATAATATTGCTGTCGGGATGCAGTATGCTGTAAATACAAATTCCAAGTTCTAGTTGCAAGATAATTTCTAACGACAAGATCTTCTGAAGTCTACTGACGTTATATCCAAAATACCAGTTGCACTGTACAATTCCCCCCCCCCCGCCAAAAATGTGGCTATTGTATATTATTAGGATCATGACACATTAAGCAGGCACATACAGTACCATGGCATCACAATTAAAATAATGAAGAGTAATTTCAGTGCAACCAGTGGTGAAACCATGCTTTCGACTTAGTTATAGTGAAACATATACATACTATTCTTTGTTTTCTCAGTTCCTTGCAGAAGTGATATATTTTGGTATTTTAGTATCAAAATATACCACTTTTGTAGCTATTTTTGGCCCCTGATGCTTGAACTCTGCCATTGTAATTCATGACACGTAGATGCACCTTGCAAGTTGCTCCATTCTCATTTCAAGGGAGGGGTTCTGGTATACTCCTTACTAGATGTGTTGAGTAATACTGCCTCAAGGCTCTCTAAAAAAAAAAAGTTAATGAAAGTGTAAATGTTTTGCCATAGGAATTGGTGTTCTAACAAACACCATTTTTTCTAACTGAACAGCCTTTTTTAGCACCTGCATATCAAGTAGAAAGATCAAGTCTTGTGGAAATGGGGATGATTTTTATCCTTGTATATTACTCCAACATGGAGTTATCAGCCTGGGATTGGTTGCCATTTCTGTTGGCAATAATTTAACACGTGTATTATGTTTTACCAAAACTAAAAGATTAATTTGATTCAACACCGTTTTTCAAAATAATGTCTCTTTTGAAATTGTAGATCTTACACCACCGCAATTGTCATGTTGGAATAAGAACCAGAATCTCCTTTATTCTCTAAATTATTGATCTGTATTGTCTCCATACGTTTTTGAAAAAGTGGTTGACAGAGATGATGCTCGCTTCCCTTCTTTGGAGTCATTTTGGGCAATGCAGGGCAGGTAGCAGCCTAGGGCTCTTTCTTTGGACCATATTTTACCTCCGCAGTAGGCAGACGCAGACCAAAACTAAATAGTGAGAATGGACTCTGTGACTGATGTGTAAAGTTGGATCAGGTTAACTTTTTTTTTTTGATTGCCTCAAGCGGTATTTCTGCTGGCGTGTATTCTTGGTAATCACTGTTACCTGAGACTGTTGTAGATGATACCTAGGATCTTGAATGATTCAGCCAAATTAACTGCTGTGCCCTTAAAGGGTCATTTCACCATAGCTCAGCTACTAAATTTTTGTTGTTAACAATGATATATTTGCCTCATAAAAATGCAATATCCTTACTGCAATCCAGAATGCACAAATGTTATTTTTGCTGTAGAATGCAGAGCTACTTTTTATTTGTTTGTTCAAAAACTACAGTAAGTTTCAGCACTCATAGCAAAGTTACCACCTACCTGACAAAATGGTGATTGGAGAATACAGTAGGAATACAGTTGTGCTCAAAAGTTTGCATACCCTTGAAGAATTGGTAATATATGTACCATTTGTAAAGAAAACATGAGTGAGCAGGCAACACACATCTTTTATTTCTTATGGGATTCATATTCAACTGTAGGTTATAACAGAATGGCACAATCATAAAACAAAACATGGCAACAACGAAAAAAATGAACTGACCCTGTTCAAAAGTCTGCATACCCTTAGTTCTTAATACTGTATATTGCCCCCTTTAGCATCAATGACTGCATGCAGTCTTTTATAACAGTTGTCTATGAGGCCCCGAATTCTTGCAGGTGGTGTAGCTGCCCATTCGACTTGGCAAAATGTTTTGTCGTCTTGCATGAACCGCACATTTGAGATCTCCCCAGAATGGCTCGATGATATTAAGGTCAGGAGACTGTGATGGCCACTCCAGAACCTTCACTTTTTTCTGCTGTAACCACTGGAGGATCAACTTGGTCTTGTGCTTAGGGTCATTGTCATGCTGGAAAGTCCAAGAGCATCCCATGTGCAGCTTTCGTGCAGAAGAATGCAAATTGTCTGCCAGTATTTTCTGATAGCATGCTGCATTCATCTTGCCATTAATTTTCACAAGATTCTCCGTGCCTTTAGAGCTCACACAACCCCAATATATCAGTGAGCCACCACCATGCTTCACAGTGGGGATGGTATTCTGTTCACTAAAGCCCTTGTTGACCCCTCTGCAAACATACCGTTTATGATTGTGACCATAAAGCTCTATTTTGGTCTCGTCACTCCAAATTACAGTGTGCCAGAGGCTGTGAGGCGTGTCAAGGTGTTTTCAGGCATATTGTAACCGGGCTTTTTTGTGGCATTGGCGCAGTAAAGGCTTCTTTCTGGCACCTCGACCATGCAGCTCATTTTTGTTCAAGTATCATCGTATTGTGCTCCTTGAAACAGCCACAACGTTTTTTTCCAGAGCAGCCTGTATTTCTCCTGAGGTTACCTGTGGATTTTTCTTTGTATTCCAAACAATTCTTCTGGTGGTTTTGGCTGAAATCTTTCTTGGTCTACCTGACCTTGGCTTGGTATCAAGAGATCCCCGAATTTTCCACTTTTTAATATGTGATTAAAAATTACTGACTGGCATTTGCAAGGCTTTGGATATCTTTTTATATTTCCATTACCTTGTTACGCCGGTCTTTTGACAGTTCTTTTCTGCTCCCCATGGCTCAGTATTTAGCCTGCGCAGTGCATCCATGTGAGAGCTAACAAACTCATTGAGTATTTATACACAGTCACTAATTGCAATTTAAAAAGCCACAGGTGTGGGAAATTAACCTTTCATTGCCATTTTCACCTGTGTGTCTGTGTGTGTGTCACCTTGTGTGTCTGTAACAAGGCCAGACATTCAAGGGTATGTAAACTTTTTCTCAGGGCCATTTGGGTAATTTCTGTTATCATTATGATTTAAAAAGGAGCCAAACAACAATGTGATAATAAATGGCTTCATATGATCACTGTCCTTAAATAAAAGACAGTGATCATATGATCACTATCTTTTATCACTCTCTTTTATCACTATCTTTATCACTATCTTTTTTTGCATGATCAGTCATATTTTCAAAATCAATGCCATAATTTTACAATTTCTGCCAGGGTATGCAAACTTATGAGCACAACTGTACTTGAAGACTAACAAATAAACATTTTAAACATTTTATAACACCAACATTGAACATGCTCCTCTGGTGTTCATGTCTGTGTGGTGTTCCTGATTTCTTTAACAGTAAGCGAATCCATTGGTGGCAGATTCAGGAAATATGTACAATTGTTTTTTGTGTGTAGGTAGTTGTTCTGTGTAGGTAGTTTTTCTATTTTTTTCTATTAAGTGAGCTGTGATGGTAAACTAGCTAGTAGGCTCTTTAGCACTTCTTTAATTCAAGCAAAGCATTCAAAGCCTTTGTCAGTAGCGCTTATGATAATGCTGATGTTGTGCTGTGCTGTTTCTGACTTCAAGCCTATACACTCCCAAGATTAGGCTGGCATCTTTGATGATTTAAAAAATTGACAATAATAATAATGATCATGGAACACACAATTAGTCTGTACTAGACTTTACTCACCTCATTGGAATTGTTTTTGATTAAGTGTCATTAAGCCTTATAGATTATAAGCTAGTAGCAACCCAAACTATGAAATATGAAAATTATTGATATCATCAAAAGATATCATCAGATACTGTTACAGCAAAATGCCTCAATTGTTTATTTCTGAAATGTATTTCCTATGGATTGTAAAGGTATGCCTGGATGGGTTTTGTCAGGCAAAACCAGATAAATAAAGCAAGTGGTTTCTGGTAATTAAGCCTGATATGCAGGCTTAATTACCTCCCGTCTTTCTGCACCAAAATAGATTGGTCACTAATTGGTCAACTATCAAGATGTGCAGCTTATTAGCTCTGAAGCATAGACTAAATGCTTTTGGCACAAATGGCCAAATGGTACTTTTACTTGAGCTCCAAGTGTTAAAAAATAATAATCGGTTGACCTCTATTACAAAGGCAACACTGCAAGATCCAAACCACTGATAAGCACTAAAAACAGAAAGGCCAAAATAAAATTAGCTAAAGCGTACAGAGATCAGCCAAAACAAGCAGCAATTCAAAATTGCTGCAGTAAGGCCTTGGCAAAGCATCACAAGGATAAAACCAATGTCAGTGGTGTATGTTTGTGATGTCAGTGGGTCAGTGGTGTACGTTTAAGATTGCTAGCCACAGATCGCAATAGGTAATTTCCACAGGCATTGTTTTCAATAAGCAAGGCTCAAATCAATTGCCGTTCTAATGTCAGTTAGCTTATACATGAAAATAGTATGTGTTATAAAGTGACTCAGTGTTTTGATAACTGTGTAAATATCTATAGGACAAGCAGAATTTTATCAGTATCTTTGCCCATATATATTATTTAAATGTAGAAACATTTATGCATATACACTACAGTTCAAAAGTACCCCATACTTTCAATCTGTGTTTTCTGAAGCACCTCCCACAAGTTGGATTGGCTTGATGGGCACTTCTTACATACTATACCGTCAAGCTGCTCCCACAACAGCTCAATAGGGTTGAGATCCAGTGACTGTGCTGGCCACTCCATTATAGACAGAATACCAGCTGACTGCTTCTTCCCTAAATAGTTCTTGCATAGTTTGGAGCTGTGCTTTGGGTCATTGTCCTGTTGTAGGAGGAAATTGGCTCCAATCATGCGCTGTCCACATGTTATGGCATGGCATTGCAAAATGGAGTGATAGCCTTGCTTCTTCAATATCCCTTTTACACTGTACAAATCTCCCACTTTATCACCACCAAAGCACCCCCATACCATCACATTCCCTCCGCCGTGCTTGACAGATGGCGTCAAGCACTCCTCTGACCATTTTTGCATTTGGTCTGCGTCTGACGAATGTTTTTCTTTCTGATCTAAACACCTCAAACTTAGATTCATCAGTCCATAACACACTTTTTCCAACCTTCCTCTGTCCAGTGTCTGTGTTCTTTTACCCATCTTAATCTTCTCTTTATTGGCCAGTCTGAGATACTGTTTTTTCTTTGCAATTCTGCCTAGAAGGCGAGCATCCCGGTGTCGCCTCTTCACTGTTGACGTTGAGACTGATGTTTTGTGGGTACTATTTATAGAAGCTGGCAGTTGGGGACCTGTGTTGCGTCCATTTCACAAACTAGACACTATAATGCATTTGTTCTCTTGCTTAATTGTGTACTGGGGTCTCCCACTCCTCTTTCAAATCTGGTTAGAGCCTGTGTGCGCTATTCTGTGAAGGGAGTAGTACACAGCGTTGTACAAGATCTTCAGTTTCTTGGCAATTTCTCGCATGGAAAAGCCTTTATTTCTCACAACAAGTATTGACTCACAACTTTCAGAAGAAAGTTCTTTGTTTCTTTAAAATTATAAACTTGGATTAGCAAAGACAATGTGCCATTGGAACACAAGAGTGATGGTTACTGATAATGGGCCTCTGTACGCCTATGTAGATACTCCATAAACAATCAGCCATTCCCAGCTACAGTAGTCATTTACAACATTAAAAATATCTACACTGTTTTTCTGATAAATTTGATGTTATTTTAATAGACCAAAATGTACTACTCTTTGTAAAACAAGGATATTTCTAAGTGACCCCAAACTTTTGAATGGTAGTGTATATTGACAAACGATACCTTGCCCTGAAAAGAATTAGAGTATCAAGTATCAAAATGCCTAGCAGGGTAAGTTTAAACCAAACACAAACCTTATTTACAGTAGATCTAAAAATCCCCCAAAAAATGAATGGTGAAATAACCCAAAGAGCCCTTTTCTGATTTTGCTGCATGATGTTATGGATATTATGTCTATTTCTCTCAACTGTGTGAAAAGATCTTGCTGGCTTAGAAATTTTTCAAACATGATACAAACCATCTAAGGGTCCCCCATGGTGAAATGCCCCTTTATTCTCAAAGAAGTTATATATATAGGGAAATTCCTGTCAGCAACCACCACCCCCATGGTTTTTCTGTTAAGTTTTAGGTTATTTTACTAAACCTCTCCACATTACATGGACTTGCCGTCAGCGATGAGACTAACCAGAAGGATGTCATCTGCAAACTTGAGTAGTTGTACAGAGGTCTTATGTTATGTTCCCAGTTTTTGCAGAATGTTCCCACTTGGAAAAGCTGTTTGAAAATGGCTTATCACAAATGTGACAGCTTTAGAAAGAACTCAATACCTACCATTATTTTATTGGGTGGCATGGGGTAGTTTACTATATTTATCCTTAAGTTTTTCCCCATGAGTTGTTAACGCTTCTTATACAGAGCGTGTGCCTTCAGTTGAAGAGTATGTTGCGACATGGGGAGTTTAGCCATATCACACAGTCCCATATCCCATTATTGGTAATGATAATAAGCAGTGATTGACTTGGTCCGGAACGGCGTTCCGGTACTACGGCATTTTAGGCAAACAGCGTTACGGTTCCTTTTTTAGGCAAGCCGTATTTACAAATACATTTTCATGAACATAGTCTAATGTGCGATTTGTTAGTTCCTGCATTTATTTTATTCCAAGTCAAGCGCTGGAAATTGGCTAGCATTTTTGGGGGGTGTAGGGTTTGTGTTCCTCTGTAGCTTTTGTTTTCTCATCATTTTTCACGACTTATTGATGATTATCCATAATCATACAGTGTATGTAGAGCTGTATAGAAACATATTATTAACAATGTGAGTCAATAAGATTTGACAAATGCAGAATGAATGTAGAACTGTTCGGATACATTTTATTCACAATAAAAGTAAATAAGAATATATTAAACTTGCATTCATCAAGTTTGTAGTCACAAGCTACTAAAACGAACACTACTGTACTACACTATAAGGACATTTGTCCAAGCATGGAGCAAAAAAACAAGATACATGAAGTTCTTTCGTTTGTAAACGGTAATACTGTTCACTAGGGCTGTCACGATTATGACATTTTAGTTGACGATTAATTGTCACACAGATTATTACAATTAACAATTTAATTGTTTATATTATAAATTGTATGTCACTATTATAGTGTAAGCCTCATAATATTGTAGGCCTAAAAAGGTTTTTGAGCTGCAACTTTCTGGTGCAAATGGGGCAATTCACCTCCTCGAAATTATTGGGCTCACCTGTTTTATTTAGCTTGAAACCAAAATGCACCCAGGGTGGTGCAGTTGTGTTTGGCTTTGGAATTACCACTAAATCAATGTTGTTAACGATTGCTCTTCACCAAACGAAACCGCAAAGCAATGACAATTACGTTTTCCTGTAACGCTTTACTTCTTGCTCTGCTGCAAGTATTACAGCCTGGTTATTTGAAATGGTCTGCCTCACATTGCAAAATATGTTTCAAACTTCATTAAATTAATTCAGCATAAGGACAAAGAATTTCGTTTTCAAACGTAAATATGCAATGGGACAACATATATTTCTATCCATTTTAATGTGCATTATCAAATTAGGAAATATGGATGGAAATAACAAAAGTCGACTCACAATATTAGTAAAAAAAAATTACACTTGAGTAGTTTTTTTTTGTCGATCAGAGTTGTTGCAACAAATGAACGACCAAAACGCGTTTGTCTATTAAATAATAAAGTTGCGAAATTACAAAATGGTGCATTGGTGCAAAACAATTCAAAACTAAGTTTAAACATACTGAAATTAAGAAGCAAAAAGTTTCAGTAAATGATCTGCTTCTATAACTTTCCTGCAGGGCTGTCAAACACTCTTCTGCACCCATGTGCTGTACATTCTAACTAATGGAAAGGGACATACAACCCCATTTCCAAGTTGGGACGCTGCGTTAAATGCAAATAAAAACATAATGCAATGATGTGCAAATCATTTATCTCTATATTTAACTGAAAATAGTACAAAGACAACATATTAAATCTTGAAACTGAGAAATGTTATTGTTTTAGGAAAAATACATGCCCATTTTGAATTTGATGCCAGCAACACGTTTCAAAAAGGTTGGGACAGGGGCATGTTTACCACTGTGTTGCGTCACCACTTTGAACAATACTCTGTAAGCGTTTGGGAATTGAGGAGACCAATTGCTGTAGTTATGAAAGTGAAATGTTTTCCCATTCTTGCTTGATATAGGATTTCAGCTGCTCAACAGTTCTGGATCACCTTTGTCACATTTTTTGTTTCATAATGGGCCAAATGTTTTCAATGGGTGACAGGTCTGGACTGCGGGCAGGCCAGTTTAGCGCCCTGCCTGTTTTACTACGGAGCCATGCTGTTGTAATACGTGCAGAATGTGGTTTGCCATTATCTTGCTGAAATAAGGCCTTCCCTGAAAAAGACGTTTTCTTGATGGCAGCATCTGTTGCTCCAAAACCAGTATATATTGTTCAGCATTAATGGTGCCTTCCAGATGTGCAAGTCACCCATGCCATGTGCTCTAATGCTCCCCCATACCATCATAGATGCTGGCTTTTGAACTGTCTGCTGATAAGAAGGCGGATGTTCCCTCTCCTCTTTAGTCCGGAGGATGGGCGTCAATGAGTCCCAAAAATAATTCAAACATTTGATTCGTCAGACCACAGGACAGTTTTCCACTTTGCCTCAGTCCATCTTAAATGTGCTCGGGCCCAGAGAAGGCATCAGCGGTATTGAATCTTGTTTATATATGGTTTCTTCTTTGTAGGTAGTGTTTTCACTAGCATTTGGGGAAGCAGCGACGTACTGTGTTCACAGACAATGGTTTTCGGAAGTGTTCCTGAGGCCATGCAGTGATTTCCACTACAGAATTGTGTCTGTTTTTAATGCAGTGCAGTCTGAGGGCCCGAAGATCACGGCTAACCAGTATTGGTTTTCATCCTTGTCCCTTGTGTACAGAGATTACTCCAGATTCTCTGAATCTTTTAATGCTATTGTGTACCTTAGATGATGAGATCCGAAAACTCTTTGCAATTTTATGTTCTGATGCGTTATTCTTGAATTGTGGCACTATTTGCCTGTGCAGTTTTTTACAGAGTGGTGAACCCCTCCCCATCTTTACTGCTGAAAGACTAATCCTCTCTGGGATGCTCTTTTTATACCCAATCATGTTACTGACAAATTGCCAATGAACCTAATTTGTTGTGAGATGTTCCAGCAGGGCTTTTTTTTAGCGTTACACAACTTTTCCAGTCTTTTGAACCCCCTGTCCTAGCTTTTTTGAAACCTATTGCTCGCATCAAATTCAAAGTGGGCATTTATTTTTCAAGAAACAACATTTCTCAGTGTCAACATTTAATATGTTGTCTTTGCACTATTTTCTAATAAATATAGGATTTAAATGATTTGCACATCATTGCGTTCTTTTTTTTTGCATTCAACTTTTTGGGAAATGGGGTTGTAATTCTCTTGGTAATTGTTGAGACTTTTCTAACATTGGTGTAAAAATCGCTTAGTCAGATTGGAAAAATATGATTTTGGAATCAAAATATTGTGCCATAAAAATAATTGCGAACTGGCTCAAATGATCGCGATCTGGCAGTTATGTAATAATTGCAACAACCCTACTGATCACATTTACATATATTTGATCTACACTGTATGGCATATGAACATGTCATGGATCATACTTTTGATTGGTGGGTATATTTGATGTCAGTGGGTCATTAATAGTTTATTAATGAATTGTTTTCATTTTAACTACATAACAAGTCAAGTAATTAAAGACAAGCAGAATAAATCCCAAGATTACACATAAGCAACAATGCCTTCTTAAAACACTTCTTTTCATTTTCTGTCATCTAAAAATATTTGGGGATATCTTTTTGCCAGCACAGGACATTCCTCTATATAAACTGTAGCCAAATGCTAAGGCATGGGATTGTACTGGCTCTTGTATATAAATTCTAGTTCTAGTCACCAGTTGCCTGAGCCAAGGGAAAACAAAGGATCCATTAGGTCAGAGACTCTCCAATGGGGGTCCATATGACAGCCTTGGCTCTGCACTGGGTGGATAATCCTAGCCTACCCATCTGCACTTGGAAAATTGAATGTAACCAGTTTCTATGGACAAATGGAATACAAAAATTGAGCTTATTGGCCACAGACACCAGTGGTGGGTTAGGCTGCATAAAAAATGAGTTGCCTAGCAGAAAAAAATGTATCCCCACTTCAAGACATGGTGATCTCTATGTGATGTTGTGCACTATTGTGGTTCTGAAGTCCCTGAGAATATGTTTAGAATACATGGCAATGATCCAAAGCTTTCCTCTAGAGTAAACTAAGGAGGAAAGTCCACAAGTGAGGACCAAGGACTTTGAAGGATCCTGAGCAATGTTCCCTCGAAGCTGCACATGCTCAGGTCTGCTGCTCAGAAGAAATGCCAGCCCATGCACACCCACAAAATTAAACTTCCATTTTGCTCATTTAGTTTGCATCATCGGAAAAAATAAATGTCCTAATCAATATAAGAGGGTCTGTCTTGAACCCTACACAGATCTGTGTGCCAAAGCAAATCAGAGCTACAATAGGGCTATATGAAGATATGTCATTTGTTATACCGGTTTTAGACACTCGCATTAGTATCCCTAAACCACCCTGGACTAGCTAATACTATACCGGTCTCGTTCGGAATGGGAAGACCACTTTATGGAGAATCGCCAATTTTTCACACTAGTTGATTTCTTCCCCCAAATTTGATTCAGATTTTTTATTGTTGGGTATTAGCTATTACGTTTGCTCCTCCTCTCGAGCATGCATGCGTGGTTTATTTCCCTGTCCGATGCTAAATAGCTGCGTAAGACATGTTAAAAGCAACTCGGACAATTAACAACTATAGATCTATTTAGACCTCTGTCTAGGGCCTCCAAATCACAAAATCCGCCCCTGCTCTCACTCGTTTGCGGTGAACAAATGCTTTCGCAAGACATGTATTGTGCAGTCACCAAGACCAACCAGCCAATCACCTCTTTTTATTTCAACATGCCCATCTTTTGAACTCAGGTTGATGTAAAATAACTGAACAGTAGAAAAAGCGACAAAGGGGGCTAATCCAATGGAGCTACAGATTGCTGCAAGGTAGGCAGCACAGTAATTGTCCATGAAACTGTATCTGATAACACTGAAGTGTTTGGAAAATATGAGGGGAATGCCCATGCCTTATAAGGAACAGAACCTGCTGACAGACGATTGGAATAACCTTTGGAATGCATAAAAGCCAGGCTTCGTTTTTGGTCTTTTTCAGTCTCTTTCGGCTTCTTTTCTTTTACATAAAGTGCTTGGGTAATGCGTTGCACAGAGGGAGGGAGAGAAAGAGGGAGAGTGAGATGCAGAATCTGGAGGTAATTCTGCACAGTGATAACAAGGGTTTGGCATGGGCTAGGTCCCAGGCAGGATGTAGGGAACTCTGCCCTGGGTTTCCGGAGTCTGGTGTACCCTGTACGGTACAGGCTGTAGTTTCTCTCTGCTAATCTGCCCTTTGTTGACTGTTTCAGGATCAGTTCTACGATCATCTTGATATTTTTTTATGAAACTGTGACACTGGTTTCAGAACAATGGTGAAGGGGAGAGTAGTGATGCCCTCATGCTCAAGGATGGGATTGGAGGAGGGAGATTAGGTGTAGTTGGCAAAAGGCTTGAAGCAATAGACTCGAGTTCTGGGTCTGCAATAGGCATAAGATAGATAGTGGCCAAAGTCTTAACTGTGCGGCCTACAGGGAAAAATATTGTGTCCAAGGGCTTTGATGCAGAAATTTGGATCGCGAAACCTTTTGAAGATCCCAGTAACTCTAGTGCCTATTACAAAATGATTGTGGCCAAAGGCTTTGTTGCAGTGTTTGGAATGGGGATTAATGCTGAAGATCCCCTTTAACTTTTCAACACTTTGACTGGCCTGAGCTGCTTATATTCTGTGTAGATGTGAATCACTATTCTGCTCTGGAAGTTCGTCTTTGTCTTTAACATGAGAAGTTCATAAAGTAATTGTCTCCAGACCCATTTTTTGAAAGGACTGCCTGGAATCACTGCAGTTATTAGAAAAGGCTAATTGTTAAAGACAGTTATTATTTTAAAGGAGGCTTGTTGAACTGTAATGTATTTTAAAGGTGCCGTCCTGTTAGGAGTCATGGGGAATCTATCTCTTTTTATTTTCCTGTGTGTCTCCCTGAATTCTGCCATGCCTCTGTGATGACAGGAAGGGTTTTTTGACTGATTTTTATATTGCTGCTGCAGTCTGCAAGCCTACAGGTGATGTTACTATCACTGAGAGAGGCTACAAATTAAACTAATGTATAAGAAAAGAAATAATGTTACACAAAAGATTGGTTTGTTCATTTTCGTCAATATCATTGTTTACCAATAATATTTTATATTTATGATTCCAAAATGGTCTGGAAAGATTTCAGAATTAGTACATGTTGACATCTAAATCCAAACAACAGTGCTCTCATAGTTTGCCAATTTCTGGTCTTGTAATGGAGCAGTTTCTTTCCAGATGGATAGACTTTCTGCAGATTGTCTGGCTTTAAATATATTGAAGGTGTGGAAGAGCCTTTATATGCTGGCAGTTACATAACAACGGTATGACTTCTTTGTCTTTGATCAGTCAAAACCATCTATGTCTCAGAGGGGTCAATCAAACTTAAGGTGCTGTCCTTTCAATAACTGTTCTTGTGGAGTGTTCAGTTAATTTCAAGCGGAGGATCAAACCTCAAGACACAGGACCAAACCTCAAGGGAATTTGCCCTGGAGTCCGGCTAAAACACACTCACTTTTGTTTCTCTTTGCTTTGAATTTGATAGCATGTAATTTGAATTCACTGTATCCAGAACCGCACAGTAAGTCACATAAAATTGTAAAGTTGGAGCATATATGGAAAATCTGAGCTGAAAAGGAGGAATCTTCTTAAGTCCCGGCTGGTGACAATCAAAAATGAGGGCAAATAAGACATTCCGCTTTTGGGAAGTTTTATTTATTTAGGTCCCAGCAAATATGCAACAAGTGGCTTACAGATATTTCTTTAGTAATATATAAATCTAAAATTCCTCTCACTCCCATTTTTTAATCTTTCCTCTCATGGCATGAAATCCCCCTCTGAAATTCAACTTTATATTCTGTTTGTTGTTCTTCATTGACCTGCCAGGTTGTAATGGAAAGGTTCGGCATTTCTCTACAACCTGTGCCAAACCGGGCTTGTGTGTCTCCTTAGTCCTTGGTATGGAGAGACTCTGGAGAGAGTTGGATTTCTTCAGTCTCTGTGGATGAAGAAGAACGCTGACACTTAGTCTTTTTGCCGTGGCTCAGATTAGTAGGCTAGTTAGATCAAACCTCTCCCACATTTCTTAGACTTTGAAGTGCTATCATTCAAGGCCAAATTCTCTAATTGGTTTGCATGGCAGACTATGCTGATAATTGGCACATTTACCCATCGTATGCCAGTTGGCAGGCAGCCTGGCCTCCAGAAGTTTACCAGCTGTATAAGGGTATTTTCACATCCAACTCGCAACCTATCCAACTCATTTTAGTGGATGGGCAGAGATGCAAGAACCCTTGGCTTTCTCAACCAAAGTCTTATAAGGTAAACGTTTTCACCGTAAGGTCTAGATCTCAAGCTTGTGTTAAGTTCACCACTTCAAGACTCATGCACAACTCCTTATGTCATTCTCCAAAGATGTGTTACATTCAGTTCTCAAAACAGTTGGGAATAAAACTGTGTAACATTGTTGAACGGGACTTTTACCCCTGAGCTTCTCTCCTCATCTGATAAAACAAGCACAGGAAATGTCTCTACGAGCTGATATGCTCTGTGTTTTCCTTTGGCATCTTCCCATTGGGACCACAGATATGCCTTGTGTTGCGACCAGGTCTTCACGTCTTTCTGTAGAGCCAACTAACATTCCTTCTTCTCTCCTCCTCAACCCCCAAAGCTAAACAAACATAGCTAATCAAGTCCTTCGAATTGACTTTCAAAAGTCCCATATTTTAGGTTAATGGGGGAATAAACGGTCCTATTGGTGGTATGGTGGGGTAAATCCCAACAGCATGCATGAAAAATAATATTTAGTGGAGGTCCAGTGAGATCATGTGTTTGGAGAAGGAGAAAGGGACATGAACAGAGGTAGCAGTTAGCGTGTGTGTGTGTGTGTGGCACATGTGTAGGACTGTGTGTGTGTGTGCGTGTGTGCGTGCGTGCGTGCATGCATGCGTGCATGTGTGTGGTACTGTATGAATGGTGGAAGTGGTAAAAGCAAGGGGGTGTGTGGTGAAATCATGATGAATGTTGGCTCTCTTGGGAGAGAGCGGCTGAGAATTCAGTCTCTTAGGTAACCAGAGGATTTACCATTCAAACGTAGACATTGTTTTTAAACCCATGCTCAGACATGTCTTTTAATTATGAGAAACTCTGGGGAATTTGCATGATTAAGATATTGCGTTGATATGAATGAAAGATGTGTGAATATGTGAAAAACGTTAAGCAATAGATTATGTATAAAACCCATGTTCCCTGAGGGAAGGAACAAGGTACGATATATGGGTTTGGCCCTTAGACCACTTAATTCACTGAAATGTATTACAGCTGCGCATTCAAAAGGCCAAATGAAAAGGTCAAGCCCACCGGAGGCCAGGTCCTTTAAAGTACAGCTCAACTTTTACTTCCCTGATCTAGGACCCTTTTGGTCATTCACTTGGTTTAACAAAATGGGTTCAATACCAGTACTCCCAAAGCCAGCCCAGTGGGTGCTAGATCGGACGGCCTGTGATAACTGACTCAGAAAGCATTATGAAACATGTGCAACCTCCACCACATATTACATCTCTACCCTTCCGGCCAATAGCACACTGCACACACCTGCCAGCCCTGTATGACAATGCCATAACTTTAGGTGTGAAGGGCACATTATGGCACAACATCATCTTGATTTTGCACGGGGCAAATTCCAAACAGCAAGGGTGCACAGACAATGCATTGAGATCATCAATGCGTTGGTCATGGTCAGCGCGATCTTTAAGTGTCTAAATTTACTAGTCGCTAACACCTCTGTTTTCTACGGAGCACTCTGATCCAGTATTGCAATGTATGACGTGATGTGAGCTCACCCCATCGTCGTCTGTATATGAGCCACTCCTGCTTCCTCTGACACGGGCAATGCCAGCATGAAGGGCACAGGATGGGCTCTGCCCCAGCGGCATTCAGCCCTTCCTGTAAAGCCATGTTCCTTCACCCAGCAGACCCGTAGCAGTGTTCACACAAGCTGCTCTGGGTGAGAGCTGCGCAAGCGCAACTCAAGCCAAGACAAATAAAGCCACATTTGTGTGTATCACTCTGAAAGAGTGAAGCCTCATTTCATGGGGGCATGGCCTGACCCACAAACACTGCTTAGTGGTAACTGAGTTTGCCAACCATTTTCAGCCAAGCTAAACAGGTGGAAGTCAGCAATACGTTTTAGCAAAGAAGAGGAAGGAAGAAAACATTGCACCGGCAAGGCAGAACATTCCTCCTAAGTGGAAAGTTAAAATGTAACCAGCAAAATCAAGTTCTGGTGTGTGCTTTTGAAGAGAATCGAAGATGTGAATGTAGAGCTGTAATCTAGCAGCTTTAGAACTCTGGTCGTCTCTAAGTTTTTACTTGGTCTTTGCGATGCACAGTTGTTATGCGTTTTAGTGAATGAAGTCGTTTGAGCAGCAACCCCAGTAGGTTCATACCAAGTGACTAACCAAAAGGAACATTTCAGTTGTACACAATCCAGTTTCTGGATTTTCCCTTTAGTGGGAGAATCCAGCAGTGCTAAGGATGTTGCTCATCTGTGTGTCACTCAGTTTAATCCATAAGTAATATGACACATAATGCTGATGTTAAATCACGTCAGTACTCTCCTCCAGCCTATTGAATCTACTTGTAGGAGTACAATTGTACTATGTTGATTGATCTGTTTCAATTCAAATATGTGACTGTGTCATAACACAGCGTTAAACTGAGTTTGATCATCTGATTTGTCTGGCGTTTTGGCAGCTATGAACATTACGGCTTTGAACAGCACAGCAGCTTACATGTGCAATGGCAGCTGTCATTTTTCCTTTTAAAGCCAAATGATTTTTGATGTTTGAATTGTTCCCCGCCTGAATTAGCCCAGTCTGGGGTCTTCGTTCTGCATGGTGTTAGGAGAAGTAGTAATTGATTAAGAGTGCATTAATTGAGTATACTCCCTCCCTTGTAATCAGAAGCATATTCAGGCACTTACCTCTGATATTCTCACAGGAATGTATTATAACCAACAAGAGAAGCC
>JACXGI010000279.1:45171-57036 GCA_016801175.1 Esox masquinongy
TGTGTGTGTGTGTGTGTGTGTGTGTGTGTGTGTGTGTGTGTGTGTGTGTGTGTGTGTGTGTGTGTGTGGGTAGGCGCACATTTATTACTCTCTTAGCATCCCATAATGCCAAACACCAGAGAAGGGGAATGTAAGTTACTATTTCATCCACATACAGTATTGTACTAGAAAGGAGCCCAGCTTGAATTTGTTAGTTTGGAATCATTTCTGTACCATCGGGTGATTCATCAATTTGTCTCACTGTTGGGTAATATAGAACTGGCAGGGGAACTGGGATGCCAGAAATATTTCTTTCCTCCCTATTCTGCGCTACCTATGATAGGAGCCAGTATAAGTTAGTGCACTGTATAGGGAATAGGATGCTGTTTGAGATGCACTCACTTCCTCTGAAAAGGATTTTAATCAGAGCTTCTCTGCAGGGAGATAAGCTGGCGTACGAGAGTGTCTTTATAGGAGACCTGCTGAAGATGATTAGGAGGAACAATCAGTCATGTTATTAAACAGCCACGGTCCACGGCAGTGGGTCTGGTGGTAATGGCTGCTGAGGTGCTAGCCAAGAAGATTCAGACAGATGCAGATTCATTCTGGGGTTTCAACTCTCCCTCACACTTGAAGGAAGCTAGTTTATTCTTTGCCTAAAGGATTCCAGTGACATTTGTGTGTGATATCTACAGGATAAACCGCTAAAATGAAAAATTTAGCTGCAATAATTTGATCATTTGGCAATATCCAATGATTTTGTCAATTATTGTTATAAAATGCTCTGGCAAGGGAATTCATTGTTGCCTCTGGGACTTGATTGAACCATATTATGCAGTGATTGGTTGAACATGCAAGCACGGTTTAAGCACTGTGCTGATGGATCACTTAAATGTGTTTCAAATGGATGGTCAAATATGCAAGCACTTGCATAAAATCCTGAAAATCATGATTCCTCTCCTTTCTTATAGGTGGTCTCTTGAGTCAAAGTGTAGATAGCATTTAAGATAACCACATTGATCTGCATTAGTATACACGTAGAAAATTTCAATGCAAGGTCACCTTTCTATTTTCAGAGGTACCGGTATGTAAGATTGCCAAAGTCATGCCAGAAATGTTTTAAGAGAAGGGTAATATTGTCAGTGGAACGTGTCCAACCTTCCTATTTGGGAGCAGTCAAGACTAGTGCTTTCAATTATATCTTATGACAACTTACATGCTAAAACTTTATGAATTTACTGTTACAAAACAGTGTGCAAGATTGCTATCAACCTAGCTGGCTAACTAAGACTTTCATATAGTCACTGCATGACTCATAGCTAACACAGCTATAAAGCTTGCTGATTTCAATTCACAAGTAGATTCACGTTTTGGATGTAGCCTATATAGCACCATTCAACCAGTCATTTTAGCCAGGAATTCAGCCAGCCATATAACTTTAGCTACTTATCCAGATAACTACCCTAGCTGGCACTCCAAAGCAGGCGGTGGAAAAGGGCTGCGGTGTGATATTGGGTGAAGTGGGAGTAGATTAAACCTTTTGTTTTGGTGGGTTGGTGTGAGGACGAAGGGAGGGTGAAAGGATGGAAAGGCTGGGGTTTAAGGGGTTGGAGATTTGGGATGGATAGGCTTGGGTACTCAGGCCAGACTGAGGGTTAGAGAGGACTGGGTCTGGGGTAACACGCTTGCAGGCCTCATTAAGCTCTGTTTTAATAAACCCTGCAGCCGAGAAACAAAACAAAGACAAAGCAGAACAATGAAGGCCTGTTAGGGAGATGCCTGTGTCTGGCCTGGGTTGGCAGGTTCCCTGGGACTGAGGAAAGGGTGTCTTACTGAGCTCGGGCCTTCACTATCTCTGCCACCCGTTTACTATGACAGACATCTGGGGGACCACCTTGGATAATGAGCAGCCATTAGTTCAGGTTAAAGTTAATGACCAGTAATTGTACACCACCACTGCCTGGCCCAGGGTTTTAGTCTGTCCGAAATGAAATACCAGTCACTCAGGCTCAATACATAAACACAGAGAACAAGTTAGGAGTGAATAGGAGACCTGTCGTGTGTGTGTGTGTGTGTGTGTGTGTGTGTGTGTGTGTGTGTGTCTGCGCACAAAGGTACATGTGGATGTCTACAAGTGACACGGGTGGATAAAAGTCATGTGAAAAGGAGATGGTTTACTTCTGTGCAAACTACCGTCAGATAAAAACAACGGTGTGATTTTGGATTTGTTCCCATACAGTAACATTTACAGAATAATCTCATTTCCAGTTTTGCCATTAGCTGAAACTAAATTAACTCCTGTAGAGTGAACCTGAGCCCACTCCTAAACAACTACTCAATTATTTCTAATTTCATGGTTGTCTGAGACATGTTATTTCAATAGATTAAGGAATTCGATTATTTTAATACCATGCACTAACCTCTGAAGCTGAATTGTAGCCTTCGTTTGGATGTAAATGTCACTTCACGTTAAGAAGAGAGTAGTGTTCTTACCTAGTTATGTGTCTGTGGTGTAGCATTGTAGTAGTGTAAAAATACTTTACAGTCTAATATTGTATAATCGACACAACGCTCCATTATATAAATATACTTTAAACACTCACTGGAAAACTAACAGAGAGGCTTCCAAGGCTTGCCAAGGTAGAGTGAGTGAAACGGAAAGAGAAAGAAAGTGAGTGTTGAGTGGAGATTGAGAACAAGGGGAGGAAAGAAGAGTGAGAGACACAGGGGGACTGAGGCTCATGGAGAAAGAACAACAGACGTAGAGAGAGACTTGGATAGAAAGAGATGGAGAGAGAGGAAGAGAAAGAGACAGTGCGAAAGAGAGTGAGTGCTTTGTTATGTCTTCTAGAGCTCCAGTGTTTCCTGGAATGCCTGGCAGCAAAGTCAGTAGTCAGAGCCACAGAGAGGAGGAGAAGCGAGAGATGGGCCCCTGACCTGTCAGACCAGCACCGCTGAGTAGACATAATTTAACAAAAATTACAACTCTCAAGGTGTTTAACAGACAAAAACGCCTATGCTAGCAAAATTTACCGAGGCGTTGTTTTGTTTGTGTGTGGATGTTGCATGTGGATGTGCCCCATAGACATTACTAGGAGAAGAGGAATATAACTGTGGAGATGCTTTATGGAGATTAACAGCTTCGGCCCTTACTATCGCCTCGGGGGGAAGGGGGGGTTGAACAGTTGCAACCCGTCCTGGAAAGACCGCTGGCCCTCTTCCACACTAGTAATAACAGCAGAAATATGCAGAGAAATGAGATCTCGTATAGCGTAGCCTAACCTAGCCTCCCGGATAGGAGAACATTGAGGCACGAGAAGGGTTGTCTCCTCTCTCTACTCGCAGGAATGTGTGGTCTTGAGGAGCTGAGCTGAACTTCACCACTACCGATTCCTATTACATCCACTTATACAGCCGTTACACTGGGCTAGTTGCAGGCTCGGTCTGGAGAGAGATCCAGCTATATTTACACCAGAGGCTAACACACTGTATAAAAACTCGTATTTAATACTCATACCAATCTAGACATCACATAGAAAGCAACACATTTGTAGACATCCAGAGAGATGAAATAGGTCAATAAGACATTTTTATAACATTAGAATTACCCAGTTCAGATTTACTCACTGATATCCTACGAAGAGATTTGTTTGGGGTGATGGTAGTGGTGGTGGGGACTGGGGAGTCAATTGGACTAGGGTCTCAGTCACATAGATCACACCCAGGGTTGAAATATTCAGGGAATAGTCACTAGATGTCCCGGTTTTCCAGAAATCCTTGTTGGGGGATTCTGGATTTCCTGCTCAATGCTTCCTGACTCTGGGAATCCTGCAACCAGGATTTTGTAAGTACCATGAAAACTATTTAAAGTTCCCAGAGTTGTGCAACTGTAATCACATGACTGGGCACAGTTACATGCACATAATAATGTGATTATTTTGGATAGTCAGATTAAAGAGCAGCTGAGCTCACTGATTTAACCTTCTCGCTCATTAAGGTAATGCAGCAGCCATGACTGAATTCAAACAGGAGTTGGTTTGAGGGGTGCGTTTCTTGGGTGTCTGGAATGTATCATTCAATCAGAACAGTGGCAGTAGTGGATAGTAAGTAGGTAAGGTGGCTTTGCTGTGGATTCTTTGAAGTTGATTAGTTCTCCTTCCTGATGTACTTGTCATCGCAGGACAACCAATTCAGTTACATACATGTGTGGGCAAAAACTATGCTGTTAACCAAAGTTGATAGCAGTTAGCAAGCTAGCATAACTTGTATAGCGATAGCATATCTAACTAACTGATATTTATTTTTGTTAGATATTGCACGATAGCAAGAACCTTTTATTTGACAATTGTTGAAATAAATAGCTTCCAGCTTAGTTACATCTTGTCATGTCATGTCAAAACACCAACTGTAAGTCTTTTTTATGTTTGAAATTATTGACATTCTTCAAGTCATTGTTCGTTGCCATTGCTAATGTTAGCTCACAGTCTGCTATGGTATCCTGCTAGTTCAAATATTTGGCCCAGAATGGTATAGTGGTCACTGACAGCAGAACATTGTGGATGAGTGGTGCCTGGCTGATAAATGTGCCCTTTTTTGTTTCTGGTCACATGGTTCTCACTCTGATTACCATTAATCAGTCTATACTGCCACTAAAGTTATAGTCAATTTTTGACTCCACACTGGGGTGGGGTCTCAGTTCAGGCCCAATGCACCTCCCCATTCAGGTGTGCTCAGGCCTGCTGAGTAATGCTTGGATGCAAAGATCGACATACCTTGTTCTCTATCTTTTCCTAGTCTTTCATTCAAAACAAAAACAACACCAGCAGCAATGGCAGCTAAAAGCACCAGTCCCCACTACAGCAAACACCATTATAGCCAGTTATCCTGACAGTGATTTGTTTAAAAATTGTATTGTCTTGTTTGGTGACTAAGCAAGCAAAAAAGTTTTCCCAAAGGTTCTTCAGTGGCCCAAATGCTGGATCCTTCCACCTTTCCTGTCCTCTCAGAGTAATAGCCCTCAGTGGGGTCATTGTGGCAGAGCTAGAACCTTAATCTTTCTCTCTATCTATCTATCTTTTTCCTATCTCATCCTAGGAATGCAACCAGCCCCTTATTTTGAAAGATCTCTTGTCACGTAATACCCTTGAATATCCTTGTGCACTGCTTCAGAAATCACATTCCACGGCCTGATTTACAGGCTAAATAAGCGAATTGCTGAAGATTTATATACTCTGAAAAAAAGTTAAAGGAAAATAAATGTAATGTTGAGGCAGTGGTCGTGGTTATAATGTGGGGCAACATGGCCCCCTGGCTATATGCACTCAGCTACAAAGGCAGTGTACAAATGTGTCAGCCTGTAATGTTCTGAGAAGGCCTCAATGGTTTCTTCTGGTGTGTAAGCGCTTGTGTCATAGCTTTGCCACACCTCGTGCCGCTTGTAAGCTTCCATGTAAGGTATGACAGGAAGACATTTCTCTCAGTGTGATACAGAGAAGCCACATAAATCACTCCAATGTTTTAATTTTTCTCTTTTTTCTCCATGTTTTTTCTCTTCTCAAAAGTATAGCCCCCTTTTTTTCTCTGGCAATCAAACGGTTTCTCGATCTAAGCAAAACTCAATAAAGCTTTTAGGAGAAACTTGACAGAAAGGTTTTCGTTGGACTATACTTTGGTTTTACTTTAAAGGACACATCAGGAACTTCTCAGGGATTTTTTTATGTTCAGAACATGTGTTCCAGGATGGCCTGACAGATAGATTGTCCATCCTCCACTGCTCTGGGTCATAATAATTATGTGGAGAAAATTGGCCAGCTCAGCCCAGATCCCCCGAGACCGTTAAAGAGGATGTGTTTTAAATGCCCCGTTCTTTTCAAATCAAAACGGGATTACAGCATGAGCACTGCTCTGCAAGCCTGGTGGCTCCACGCCTGTCCTGTTTGCCTATGGTATGATTCACTACATAGCATTAGAGATAGGGACTAAGCAGATGAAATGCAATTTTCAAAGGCACAGATGATAGGGGGGCCGTAACATAAGTATGTCACAGTTATTTAAAAGAATAAAACATTGTGAAACTGTAAATTAAACACAATTAAACACAAATATGTTTTGAATATTACAATAATTGCATACCCCAATAACATGTTGACAAAATAAAAAAATGGAACTAAGTCATAATGTAGCAGGGGGTGTTAGCTGGTTAACAACAAAATTAGAACAACTTAAAAAAAGTTGTTCTCAAAACCAAGGTACACGGTTTCATACCAAGGCTTTCAACCTATCAGCATTCAGGATTCAAACCACATGATTTATAATGTCTCTTCTTTTGTTTGTGGTAATACTTGGGAAAATATTTCCTAAAGTGAATTAATTTGTAGCTGTCCACAGACAACCTGATGGGACCACTCCTGTATATTGTAGCCAACCATTGTATCATTGTCAAGCTATGTATGCACTCTGCAGGACAAGGCTTAGAACATGCCTGTTTATTTTCTTTTACCTTTTTGCTATGTTATCATGCTCCATCTTGCTCATGCTCCACACATTTGGGCAGCTAAATAGGGGCCCCTGGTGATAGATTGTTTTTGTAAATGATTTGCTCCCGTCCCAAGTGCCCCTGAACTGCCGACAGAGACTGAGCAGTACCAGAGTAACAGACCCAGACCTTTGGTTGTACTGGCATCAGTAGTGCTTTGCTTTGAGTAAAACACATCATGTAGGTTTCAACAAAGTGGCATTGCTACACAATGCTCCCAGGTCAGTTAGCCTCAGATTAATGTTGTGTCGAGGAGCAGTTCCGTGCCCCATTTGGGGTCATTTCTAATAGAAAGACTGCAGGTGTTAGGATGGCATGCAGTCGCTGACAGAGGACGTGTCCAGTGTACAACCTTACAGTTCTCCCTCCGTAGTGCACCATAAAGGGAGTAGGGGGCAATTTTGGGAATAAATGGGGAATGAAGAGGAAGCCTTTCTCTTGAAATAAAGGGGGGTTGGAGATTCATTAGTCAAAGTCCCCGTTTGTGAGTGTGTTTTCACTGAGTGGGTTTCCTGTCTGCTAAATAGGATTCACTCAGTAACTGTCAGTCAAGCCCCACATCCCCCCGGCCAAACAGCAGAGTGGCTTCCTAGTAATGTGGTGAAGAAAAGAAGACAGTGTGTCCCAACGGAAGTTCACAACGCCACGGCTGTTGCTGTACCGTGCCAATAGTGGGGGTGCATATTTAGTCATGACATATTATTTTAAAGATTATATAAGGGGGCACAATGAGGAAAGTTAAAACTACTTCATCTTGAGAAAACACTAAGAAAAAAGCCAAGCCAACGTATTTATCGCTTTGTTCTGTGACCGAGCTGAGTCTTTTTCCAGTGGTTTGGGATTCCTTTGATTCACAATGGTAGCAGACATTTGTCACAGACGAAATAGCCTGGAGCAGATAAACAAATGGTTTTCTAACTGCAGCGCAGGGCCACGAGCCCTCAGATTGAGACTCTGTTTAGCCCAGAGGAATGTACAGAGTACTAGAGGGCCTTTTTTTTATGAAGAGAGAGGTTTGGTATTTACAACTCTCTGCTGGCTTAAACTGAGTCAGCCTTGAGCACAGGTTCACACACGCTTGTACATATGGGATCTAGCATGACAAAGAAGAATAGTTGCACCCAGTGTGGACCTTCTAGTGCAAGCAAGGCTAATTATAGTCTGGGTCTTTTTTGACATGGTCCCAGCCGTGCCAATGGAGAGACGGCATCATCAGTCATGTTGCTTAGTGATAGAGCCTGCCTTAAACCTGGGTTCAAATTGTATTTCCAATCAGGAAGTCTTTTTTAAATACTTCATCAGTGCTCAATGCTCTACGTATATTTGAAAGTGTCCCTATACTGTTTGTATCCAGATCTGGCCCTTCCAACCCCCCCCTTTCTGTGGTCAGTATGTTGGGAGTGTGAGAGCTGCCTGTATCTCTCTGCCCAGCGTGTTAGCTAGAACCCTTTTTTCTCCCAGTTACTTACGGGAAAGCGAGCTTTTTTTCTTTCCATATTTGGTCAAATGGAGCACAGCCAGTGAGCAGTAGCCTTTTGATGACGTTCTAAAAAACATCCCTATTTTGTGTGGGATTCGTTCTCCTTGGACCGTGCTGACCTGATACGGGCTGATAGTCGATCTGGTCTTCAGGAGCTGTGCTATAAAGGCACAGCACAAGCCTTTAAAAAGTCAATGTATGTACAAAAAATGTATAGTGCCCTGCAGTTGCTCATTATTTTGAAATGCCTTACTGGGGAGTCTGGGAAGTGAAGAAAGCTAGGGGAGATGGGGAACATTACCATGTGTGGATTGAACCAGAAAAGTAAAAATAGATGATTCCAATGATTAATGTTGTATATCACCAACACAATTTTATCTCACTGGCTGGCAATGGGAAATGTAATGAAATATTCTTTCACGGGGCTACATTTGTAATTTGTTAGGAGAATGATGGCATGTACCAAAAAGGGTCATTCAGTTCATGGGAGTTAAACATTACATCAAACACTAAGTTTAGCATCTGTGATGTCAAAGCATATCCATTATAAACCGTATCTGGTAAAGCAGGGCGTGGACAGTAAAATTCAGGAAGACTTGGATCATTTTGACCTGTGATGATTACGCTGTGTTTCGCTAAGGGATTCTCAGCTGCGAATAGTTGCAGGTTACCCTGGGCTATAGCTAGCAGTCAGTAAGAATATGAATCATTGTGCGAGGAGACGTGTCAGGGAATGTGAACCATTGTCTGGGAATGCATGCAGGAGTCTCCTTTTCCATCCCCAAGTGGAAACTCAAAGGCTTGGACCTTTTTTCTCTTAGCCCCAATATTAATTTTTCCGTCACTGCTCCCTATCTGACAGCCAAAGTCAGCACAATAGAAATGTGTGGTGATTTCGGGATTGTGTGTGATTGCCAGACTAAGTCACTAATGATGGCGTGGCTTAAGAATTCACGGGTGCATGGCAGCTCCTCACGCCTTTTAGTCAAGCCTTACACTTCCAATCCATGCCGTTTCTGGTCTTCTGTCAGCTCTCAAACTCTTCTATGAATTGTGTCTGGCTGCTCAAATTCAGTGAATTCCTCCATATTCAGGCTAACCAAAACTTTTCTGAGAATGAATTTGTTGGATCGGCTTGAGTCTTAACCTACACAGCAGATGGTATTGAGATATAGCTGAGCAAAGCTGAGATGCTTTTCGCCACCTCACATCCTGCTAAAAACACTTTCTTTCCCCATATCAAGAAAGAAAGTGTCCTGGCTAAAAGCCTCTACTCCGATGACACCACAAGATCTGTCCTCAGGCCGGCTGGGTTGGCTGACATCCCTTTGGCGTCAGTACGTAGTGAAGGAAGTATACTCAGTCACAGTCACATTGCGCACATGCACACATTCTCCTCTTCCTCACATTCGCCCACTGTTGACAACAAGCGTAGTCAGCTGCTGGTCTGATCATGCCTTTGTTGCCCAACAGCAGAGATTCTGCATTATGACAGATGAGAGAGAGAGGAGAGAGAAAGTGTGTCTGTTTGTACCCGTATTAATGTACTTGTGAGGACCAAAAGTCCTGAAAGTGTTCCTGTGTGAGAAAGAGAGAAATGAAGGGAGAGGAGAGAGGCAAAGAGCTCTCCTGCACGGGGCAGTGGAGCCACTCTCTGTTAGAAGTTGTGGACTCCGCCGTGCCAAAAATGCCAGTGAATTCATGTTTTCACATCCTAGCGTGTTTCACATCCTGGGCTGAGCCAGAGGCAGACCCGAGGCCGTAAATGTGTTAATGTAGCTGATGAGAGAGGCCAGCGGCCAGATTGTGAGAGGAGTGTGACGGAGGGAGAACAAACCTCTCCAAACACATCATTCCAGGTGGCGATGGACAGGACACGAGCGTTGGCCAGACCCACGCAGTCACAAAACGACATACTCAGAACGAGACGGACACACACATACTCACAGGTTCCCAGATGGTCTTAGAGATGGAACATTTCTCTGCCTCCTGCTTGCAGTGTTGGGAATGACTCGTTACTAAGTAACACGTTGCAGTAATTATATTACATTTTACGTTTAACAAGTAATATAACGGAGTACTGTTCCATGTTTTGTAGTAATATTACAGTTAGTGATCAAAGGTTTTTATAGTTACTTCATTATGTTCTTTCCTGCCTGAATTTTGTTTATCCATAAACTTCTCTTTTGCTAATCTATAGTCCCTAGATGATTGTGCAATGCGCACAGCGCACTTGGGAGGAAGTGTCTAGGAATGAGATGACTCAGCTGAATATCAACAAACATATACAGCGCTACACCAAACATGTCCATATTAAATTAAGATACATATCGGATATTTTCATCACAATTTATACCAAAACCGTTGACTGATGGCGCAAAATCTACAGCACTAAAAATAGTGAGAAAACTTACCAAGAGGTTAGTTGGGCATGCTTTTGGTTGAAATAAGTTCATTATTACTGACAGTAGAGTACAAATACTGACAGTAGAACATAACTTAGTAATAATGCCAAAACATTATGGAATAGTGTTTTGGCTTAGATGATAATGAAAGATACCAACATAATAAGCAATGCATTTTCTTTGTTATTTTATGTTATTTTGTTTAGCCTGCCCTTCAACAATTCTAAAGAACAAGTTGTAGCCTAGGTCAAATCACCTCAGATATTCTGATTTGTGTGTTTCTCATTCATGCGTTAACTCAACCAATCAATTTGCTGTGCATGCAAAGCCAACTGGGTATATGTAGCCTAATAATAAATGAGTATTCAATCATTCAATTCATTTATGATGCCAGCTATTATATTTAATTTATTAAAAAAAACATTGTCTGCTTCTGGTTTAGCCCACTGAGTGTGAGGTTTTGGGTAACAAATTACTTTTCCCAGGGAGTAATAAGTAAATGAATTACTTTTGGAGTCAATAGTAAGTAATATGTAAAGCATTACTTTTCTTGAGTAATGACCCGAATAATTTCTATATGGCTGTCCACATTGGGATACATTCCCACACTAGCAATACAGGAATTCCAGTTGGCGGGCACCCAACTCAACCTGCCTTGAGCACCTGCAGAGCATTAGTCAGGTCAATCACGCTGAAGTCTGTCAGTTCATCAGTCTGTCAGTCTTTCTATTGACGACCATATTACCTACACCTCTGTAGGGTTTCTCTTGCCTGGCGACTCAAACCAAAATCTCTCAAGTTATCTTCAAAAGCCTTATCTTAAGTTCAGTTTAAGATTGCCACTGTGGAAAGGAGCTAACGTACGTGGGCATGGCTTAGTATTTGGCCAGAGCAAAGCAACTGTTCCCTCCTCTGTGTATGTGTAGCCAGATAGCAGCCTGTGTGACTGTCAGATGGTCCTAGTAGCTCCAGTATAAACACTGGAGCTATTAGGACAGGGCTATCCTGGCCTGTTTTCCGACTGTGGTTATTAATCTGTGCAGAGCTCAGTCTAGCATTACTGTACAGGCTAGGAGGTGGTCTGATGTGCCCATGCAAAAACCTTACTATTGTTGTAGTAACTAAAAGAAGTCCCATTTTAAAACCTAGTTTTCCTAATCCCTAAACCTGACTTCAAGTTTAGCCCCTAAATCTAACCCTAACCCGCAGCCCCTAGCCCCAATTTTGACTCTAATCGTGTTTTTCTATCCCTTAAAATTACAGTTACACCAAAATACGAAGCCAGAACCACACTGACACATACCTGGACTCAGGCCTGCGTCCTACATCACACGTTGCTTAGACGGACAGAGGTGCACAGCTCGACTGGGCTGCCCTGACCCAGCGGGTTTCACTGTAAAAAAATGGTTTGATTGCTGGGTTTTATTGGAACGCACTACGAGAAGAGAGCATTAAGGGGTTTTTCG
>JACXGI010000279.1:57136-77733 GCA_016801175.1 Esox masquinongy
CCCCCCCCCCCACCTCTCTCTCCCCCCGTGCTTGTCAGTCAGTTAGTGTTTTAGACCTGGACCGCCAGAGGATTCAGGGGAACGGGGATACTGTCTCTGCTGATGGCATCTGATACTTCCATGTCGTTATCGCGAATGCCCTGGAAGGTTAGATAATATCAGTCTGCTAATGGCGAGGAGGCTAATGATTGTGAGAATGCTAATGATAATGTGTGTGTAAGAGGAAGGCGAAATTAGGATGTTGGCGGTCGAAAAGGGGGAGGGCAGAAACAATGGCATCAATCTCGTTGAATAGTTGTATTCCACCGGGCCGTACTACCTCTCCAGGCAGCGCCTGACCGACAACGAGTGAGAGTAGCTTCTCGGCACCACTTGAGAGACCTAGAGTGGGCCAAGAGCACATTGCTCACATACCTCTAGAAGCTCCTAATGAGTAGGCCCGGTGAGAGACGAGGTGAAGGATGCCTCCCTCTCCAGCCACACAAAGCTTAAGCCTTGTACCAGCCAAGTGCTGACACGGCAGATACCTGGGATACCTACATACCTCCCTCTTAGCACACCTGGGTCGCAATGGCAACATGCGCAGCGTTTGCGCTAAGCTGCGCCCGCAGGTAGAGCGAGGAAACCATTAGGGTGGGAGAACGCTGGCCCGCAGTCCCCTCCTTTTCTTCTCTGAAAGGGAAAATAACAGAACAGTCCTGGCGAAAGTAGAAGCTGTCGCCTGAGTTCCATAGCATGTCCATGTTTGCTTTCATGTCCCCGCTAGAGTAATCTGTGCCCTACTTAAAAAGGCCTGTTGGTGCTGTTTCTGGATCTATTGACACTGACAGATGCTTATTAGATTGAGATGTTTGTGCTGGCAATGTTTTCTTTCTTTCGCTTTTCTTCTGTCTGTTTTCTTCTGTCTCTTTTTCTTCTATCAGTCTCTTCATCATATCATGTTCTTTATTTCAGTCTGCATCTTTTTCTCTGGAGTTAATTTTAGTCCCACGCACAAGTGGTCCAGAATGGCTGCAGTCCAAAAGTCGGTGGGTGGCAGTCCAAATATTGTGTCATTTAATCCCATTTGGACTCAGGTGGATAACATTGACTAAAAGCTGCTATTGTATTCCAGCAGAACACCCGCTTCCTCTCAACCTCCTCCTGTTCCTCCCATAAAGAAGTGAGTTATCTGCAGACGGCGCTGCCAATGTTAATGTTACATTTGACGACTTTTTGTCAACAACCTAAGTGCTTCTTCCCCTTGAGCAATCTTCTGGAGTTGTTTTAAAATGGCATGTGAATGAGTAATTTAGAGCTTCTTTCCAGTCCCTGTGCTAACATTGGAGGTTAAATAGCCTCATTCCTCAAATAGTTTCAGAGTCAAAGTCTCGAGATAGATGTGTTCACCGTAACGTGGAGAGGACAAAGTCAGTTGGTTTTGTTTATGGGAAATGACTCTGGTGGAAGATTTGCCATCGGTGTTGTGTAATGCCGTATCGACATTGCAGTGCATCTAGGAATGAAATGGTGCCGCACATTGTCTCCTCACACGATTCACCCCCTCTGAATAGAGGACACATTGTTTGCTGTTGGGTGTTGTTAATGAAAACCTCTCCTAAAATGATACGGGGAAATAAAGCCTGTGTAATCTGACTTGTTGCCTGGCTAGCATCAACATAGCTTTGAATCTAATGTTCCTTAAGTGCTGGGTAGTGCCAGCCAGAGAGTCGCGGCAGACCAGTAATTTGACTGGTAAATGTGTCATTATAGATATTGTAGCTTAGCCGGCAGACAGAGAGGGAGAGCGAGGAAAACGTCCTAAGTTTACTGTGGGCATACTGGGAGAGACAGAGAGAGACGGGGTGGGGGAGAGACTAGTTTACAATGGATGCTGAAAGAGAGAGATAAGGGATAAAGAAAGAAAGAGACTCATTTTCAAGCAGGCACAGGTCAAGATTTCGTAGTTAGTAAGTGAGAAAGAGGCCTTAGTTAATGAGCAACTGCACCCTGACTGGACTGTGTCGCCTAGCTTTGGAGTGTGGTTTAATGCCTCTTGTTGTGGTGCATTCAAGCTTAGCTACTGACAGGAGTTTGGAGCCTGAGGACTTCTCCCACCCTATCTCTAGTTATATACTGTACAGCCATATGGTTGTAGCTACCCAGGCCCCGATTTAGCTACCAATGTCACTTAAACCGTTGGAAAGGACGGTGGGATGTGGAAGAATGGTAGCTAGGTAGTAGGTTAGCCTGATTGGTTAGCATTACGATTGGCTAGATAACTAGCGTTACTGGTGCCATCTGTGGACCAACTTACAGTATACTGCAAAGGAATACAGTGTAATCATAACAACATTTTAATTGATTAAAATAATAAATGTATTTAATTATACATGTTTGGACAATATCCCAACCTTTTTAAGCATTATCTAGTCCAAATGTTGCATGAATTCTTGTTTATATTAGTTTACATGTCTTTCAGTGGTGTACTTTTGTTTTAAAAGCAAAACCACTATTGTGGCTTATATCCTTTTTGGATTTTACATGAACCCTGGTCTTAACTGATGTATTGCCATCCCATGTATGGGCAAGCTAGGACATGACTTGTTGACAAAATTGTAATTCAAACCCTACCCTGTATTAAACTGTGACGCAATCACAGGGAACTTCTTGCTTTCAACAATAGTGCAGAGTTGGTTTTTGCTACAGTTGTTTTTTTTTAAAGTGGACAGGGAGTGAGGGCGTTAGTTTATAGTGGGGAGATGGAGAGGAGCAAGGCCCTTCAGTTTACAGTGGGGAGGTGGAGAGGAGCAAGGCCCTTCAGTTTACAGTGGGGAGGTGGAGAGGAGCGAGGACCTTCAGTTTACATTGGACAAAGGGGGGAGAGGAGTGAGGGCTGAGAGTGGCTGGAGAGACCATAGTTTACAGTGGACAGGGAGGCAGGTTGGCTAAAACTAACTATACTATTACAAAGCTGTCTGCGGGAAAGTCAGAATGACTGGATTCCAGGAAGCTCTCTCTCTTTCCCTATGTCTCTCCATCCTTTTGCTCTAAGGGTGTCAGCTTTGACCGAACATGGGTGGTCCCATTAGAAATCAGTGACATTTCTCCATTTTATTGAAGGCTATACTCTGGAATGCATGGGCTCCCTTAGACATTCCTGAGACTGCATCGACCCATACGGGGGGAAAAAAAGGATATGTAGACTGTCACAGACAACACCCTGTAGAATATAATTAAAATATAAAATTATGATCAATGCATAATTCATTCTCCTTAAATATGCCACGATTACTCTCGGACATGTTTGTATTAATACTGCAGTCTCATTCCCAGTGCTGATTTTAGGAAGTATGTGATTCGATTCATGCAGTTCAAGGCTTTAGGGTTTTTAGTTATTGCTCTCATTTAAACTAATTACAGTTGTACCAGTTGCCTAAATCCAAGGCAATTTTCTTCCTCCTGCAAATGGCACAAGTACATCTAAACGTTAAGAGTGAATTCTTGCGGTGTTGGAAATAATCTTGTCCAAATCATCCAGGCCCAGACGCTAATACAAAGTAGACTCTGCTGTTTTTAAGCCCTGTAGTTGAAATGGTGGGGCCTGTGAGAGAGGGAGGGAAAGAGAAAGAGAGAACAAGGGAGGGGGATGGATATGTCCGGGATTGATGAGTTTTGTTTATAGCATGCCTTCCCTGTCTGTGCATCTCCTGTTATGTGGGTGTGCATGTCATAGGCGGGAGCGTGTGATTGTGTGTACACGTGCATGCATTTTGTGTGTGTGTGTGTGTGTGTGTGTGTGTGTGTGTGTGTGTGTGTGTGTGTGTGTAGGAGCCCTTTTCGGGTCCTCTCTTTGTTTGACTCTGATGGGCAGAGGAGGCAATGCAGGATCGACATAACACAGGAAGTCAGCCTAAAGAACCCACCCTACCTTTCTTACACTGATCGTGGATCTGTTCTTAGCCAACCACTGACAGCTCTGTAAACAACACAGGGAAAATAATAGGAAGAGAGAGAGCAGAGGGAGCAAGGGTGGGGGAGAAAGGGAGAGAGGAAATAAAGCGACAGAGAGAGAGGGAGGGACGGGGAGGAGTAGAGGGGGAAAGGAAAGAGGCAGACGTTTGCCTTTTCTGGTGACTGCTGTAGCCTGGGAAAGATTGCGCAGCAGCAGGAACTCTTTGTGCGCTAGTCGAGTTTGGGATAAAGCAGCGGAAAGACAGGCTGGAATGGTGTGAGAGGAAGGACTATTTTCAGACCGTACATTTAAAGGGCTAATCATCACCACTGCTAAGGTACGGTACTGTGGTAGCTGTTTCAATGTGCTATAGAAGTAGCCATAATAGTAGGCTAAGCTGTGGTAGTGTACACTTGTGTTGTCGCAACAGAACAGCCTATAGATTGATGTTGAGAGGCAGAGATTCTTCTGGGTGGTCTGGGTACTCGCCTCTACTCTGTCACGTACCAGGGGTATTTTTAGTGAAGAGGGTTTCTGGCTCATTGAGTTAACATCCTGTGCTAACATTTCAGCCTCCTATTCCTCCTCCTATTCCTCCTCCTATTCCTTGTCCTTCTCAACCCCCCTCCACCCCTTAATATTTCCAAACTTTTTTTGTTTTTAAGAACAATAAAAGCCTGATGAAATGTGACTGTCTACCTGTCTGTCTCTGGGAGATATTAGCCAAAGTTTGGATGGTTCTTCGGCAGTACTGTATATATGCACCTCTATAGTGAGGTGTTGAGCAGGAAAGCATCAGGGCTGTGTTCATTTGCCGCGAAAGACCAAAAAAATTGACTGAAACAGGACGGGAACACCTGGACGTATCCAATAAGTGACGCGCGTTTCAGTTTTTCTGTTGCTAAGGCTTTTAAGATATTTCCTGTCGCATCCCTTAGTAAACACAGCCTGGCTGATGAGACGGATGTAGCAGATTCTGATAAACATGCTCGTCCTGTGTATAAAATAAAACATTGGTTAACGCTAGTGTCATCCTGCAGCGTGAAACCATGGACGACGACTTTGAGCGGCGCAGAGAACTACGGAGGCAGAAGAGGGAGGAGATGCGCCTGGAGGCTGAGCGGTAAGACTGGCCTTCGATTCTCTGTCCTCCTCCTACTCCTCTCTCCATTCCCTCTCCAACCTCTGCTCCCACTCCCCTCTTCCTACTCTCCCTCCTCTTAACCTTGGGGCTCTGCTTCCTCCTCGTCTTCCTGTTCTTCCTCCTAATTCCCCTCGTCATCTCTCCATGGGGTGAGGTGTTCTAATCTCACAGCCACCCGCCACCCTAACCTTTTCTTATCTCCTTGGAGTTGATCTGTCAGCATACCACTCTGCAGTGCGTGAAGTCGTAGTGTTGAAACATTTTAGTATATTCCCAGCTTTTCCCAAAAACCTGGTCGGAGCATTCCTCAAATAGGGGGAGAGTGAGCAGGTATCCATTATCCTCCAACCAGGGTTTCGGAAAAAACAGGTAACGTTTCTCAACTTCCTGGGAAATGTGCAACCCTAAAGTAGACAGAGGGAGTTGCAGATACATTTGTTGACCAGAGTGGGCGCCGATAACACAGCAAGTTAATATGAGAAAATATGACCTCAGAGCTCCACAGGGCCCACTTGAAGTCAGTTGAAGGCCTCTGAGCTGAACTCAGGTTGTAGCAGGTTCCTCTGATCCCAATGCCAAGTTAAAACCAGAGACTCAACTCTTAAATAGGAAGAACTCTCCTCATGGTCTTAAAAAAAAATGTAGCTCAGTGAATATTGACTTCGCTTTTTTTATTCGTACAAATAAATGTAGCGGGCCTTAGCTAGGTAGTAGTTTCAGACCCCCATTTGCTTAAAAGTTGTTTTTTTTTACCCCCATTTGCTTAAAAGTTTCTAGTTTTGCGATAAGGCGTTTTCATGTCCTACAGCAATAACATGCAAATGTTTCTCTCTGGGCGCCCAATCCCTCTATGAAAGGAAAGGCAGTGACATTCATTGAGTAGGTGATAAGCTCTCTCTGCCAACAGTAGCTGCTGAAATAGCCTGAGCAATAGTCAGCGAAGTTCTGGATATGACACAATGTTAGTGTTTGAGTGAAAAGCACATAAAGACAGCGCCTAAACGGAACCCATTTTGCAAAAGATTTCTCTAAAAGTTCAGCATTAAGCAATACAGCCCATGCAATTACTGTAGTAGAAAAAGTTTGTTTGTTTGTTTGGTTTCCTATGGTGGCATTGTCCGCCAGCTCTGTGAGTATTTCAGTGTGACTGCAAACAAGGAATACTTTACCCACTGAACATATCCTGTGAACATAATCGTCTTGTACATTACATTGTGATGTGTGATATGTTGGAGAACATCCTGGAACATTCTGCAGCGATGTTGGCATCTGTTTGTACTTCGCTGAGGCAGTTACGGCTCACTGCTTCTGCATCCCGACAAGTTGATTGAAGTTAATCTTAATGCAGACGATACATTTTTCAACCGGTCCAGTTGATTGAAGTTAATCTTAATGCAGACTTTAGATTTCTCAACAGGCGTTTTATATTATTTACATTATTCTGCTGTGTTTATATCATATGTAGGATATGGAAATTGGCAGAAAATGCCTACTTGGGGAAGGAGAGAAAACGCAGAACAGTCAGGGTTGGACTGTGTTGATGTCTGTTTATTTAATTAATGGAGTCAATTGCGGTTGGCGGGAGGACGCCCGATTTTAAACCAACTTATGTTTTTGATAAAAGATTTGTCGTTACATACGTTCTCCAATTTTGCAAATATGTAACAGTCAATATTTACATGTCTCCTCTAATCCAACAAGTCAAAAACATATGTTGTCTGCTGGGGCCAATCCAGTCAATCATCACCAAATATGTTGTAGAAAGTAGACAGACTTATGCACACACACAAACATACATAGACACGCAAACCCGAGACACAAAGGAGAGAGTGCACTCCAGTCTGTACAATAAAATATGCAGTAATGGCTACCAATTTCTTTGACAATGAATTGTAATTATTTACTAACAATGATCACCAGGAACTGTTTCTCACAGGCCCGGACTGGCTGTCCACCCAGATTAACCAATAGAATAGGACTGCAAGTCTGGGCTAGCGAACAGAAGAAAGAAATTAGCATGTGCGTGCCTGCATATTTTAAATAATGCAGAAAATAAAAAGATAATTATTGTATCAAAAGCAGGTGCTTCATCACAGGTGTAGACTTAACATCTCATCATGCTTAGGGTCATTGTATAAAAAATCCTAGGCATGCCCAGCTGTTCATCGTTTCAACTCAGTGACTTTGGAAGAGGACTGATTGTTGGGACACGTTTGGCTTCAGTGATCAAGACTGCTTGCTTGCCTTGCCGAAGGCAGTAAGGACATTTTCGATCCAATTGAACGCTCATATGAGATTATTGGAGGTTCAGGAGCGGCACCTGAGACAGGGTTCTACGCCCCCTTTAACAAAACACCAAATTGTTTAATTCCTTGTAGAAGAATGGTGACATATACCTCCAACAGATTTACACACGCTTGCAGAAGCCCAGCTCCCAATTAAGACACTTGAATTTGTTGCTTTCTTTATTTCGGCTGTTACCTGAACATGCGATCGTGGGATCTTTAAGTACTGGAAAGAGTTCAGCCAGTTTGGACCACACATAGGTGATGAAGGGTTGAGGAACACCACCTTTAGCCAAGTAGAGAGAGGCCTAGGAGCTCCCTAATGTACTGTGTTGTTTCAGATCCAGGTTAGATGTGTCCAAACTAACTTGATGACAGGGAGTAGAACCACCTAACCCTAATCACCAGCAGGCCAGGGTGGACTCCTGTCTACTATGTAGTTCTGCTTGGTATAAATGTTTAGGTTCCTGTGTTTGATTTTTATCCACAATGATATTGCTACAACCGGCCACAGCCAGTAAGTTTGGGTATCATTATAAACATCCTGTACTAACTGGAATTTAAGTTTGATTGAATTAGTCACACGCTCAAAAAAGTTTAATTTATATAAAGTCTAGCACCAAGTTCTCACATGGTATGGAAAAATGTTGTGTGGTTTTGACTGGGCCTTTTTGTAAAACAGTCTGTGGCGAATTACATGCCAAAACGTACACAACAGAGATGTCCAGCTGTGTCCAGTTGTTGGCCTGCTCAGATGTTCACATACTGTCCACTGTGCGACTGACCTGGCTATTGCTACGACAACTCAACACACCCACGCAGTGGAATGTTTTGACTGACATTTTTTACTTGTCTGCTGGAATGTTCCCAAACTGTATAACCTTGGCCTGTATTCGGGTCCTGTCCGAACTATGTATTGGTGAAAGACCCTGATGCAGTTTCCTTATTTGGATGCATATTTAATAGCTGAGGCAACTTTCTAAACAGTTCTGCACATGCACGGGTCAATGGGTGTCAGACTTCTGCCCGGTGAAAAGCGAAGCGGCCATTTTGCCCCAGTTAGTCCTGGTCCACATCTGTGTGCTGGCCTGACCGGGTCTCCTGAGAAGCCAGGAAGAAGCCAGGAAATAACACCCATCTTGAATGAACGGTCCGTTCCCAACAGACCCAAATAACACCAGACTCGAGTGAATGGATCATTCCAAACCAACGGCGCGCACCGTAAACCTCTTACTGGGCCTTCTAGTGTCATTACCTGCTAGGGCCTCTGCCCAGCTGTGAACATTTGAGGTGGGTTACAGTAGAAGCGGTGGTCTTGTTCCCACGCATTTCGGTGCTCCGCTGACCGACCCACTCAAGTTTTGAACATTTTCATGAGCCCCATTATCTATATAAACAAAACAAAAGGGTCTAAACAGAGATAATAGTATCAAGCTATAACTCAAAAGGAGTGAATGTACTCTGGGATGAAGTCTTCTGGCCCTAAGTCAGTGGCACTGTAAATAGGGGCAGGAGATATAGAGGTAGGTAATGAGAAGGAAGGTTAAAAGGTAGTTAGGTCAGTGATGCACAAATCCATTGAGAGCCACAGTTTCTGTAAACCTTAGGATAGGGGCTGTAATTCTGCTTTTTCTCTGTCTCTCTCTCTCTTTGTCTCTCTCTCTCTCTCTTTCTGTCTCTCTCTATCTATCTGCCTAGAGCAGAAAGGGAAGAACAAGGGTAAGCGTGGGAATGGGCCACCCTTTATTGACTGCTCTCCCTGTGCGATCTCTTTCAATTTCTTTTTTCCTCCCTCCATTTAAGTCCAGTGGAGGTGAAGAAGTCTTTTCTCATGGGCTTTTCTGAATTGGTTCCAATGACATTGCTGAGATTTTTTGCCATAAAGAAAATATTTGGAAATGTTTTTCCCTAACATGTTTGGTGACTGGATGTAGGGTGACAGGACATTTTGTGCTCACTGAAAGACTCGAGAACTGAGCGCAATGCGAGTCTTAAATCAACTTTATTGTGCACATTGTAAAAAAACGGATATCAGCTAAACATTTGGTAGGACAATAAAATGAATCCAGAAGTGTTTACTGTTGTAATTTCCCCACACATGCAATAAAACGATTAACTTCATCCTCCTGCCACAGAATTTACTTCTCAGAGAAAGCTTGCTATTGTAATGGCTTACATAAGTTGTATGTCATTTTGCGAGAAGCTGACTTGCCAAAGTTGGCAAAGCACTTTATTAACTGTCAGTCAACATAGGCATACTGTAGGCAAATAGATGGTTGATGGCCACCGCTAAGATTGGCTAGCGAGAGAGGAGGGAAACGCAGGAGAGCGAGACCTACCTGAAGGTAATTGCTGTGACAGGACTCTCAGACTCCTATTGAAAGATTTATTATCTTGAAGAGCCTTTACGTTGTTTCTTACTCTCACTCTCTCTGTTTCTCTCTCTCGTTTTCTCTAACTTTCTCTTATGAAGACGTGGTGCTGATGTGGTATGTGGTCAGTAAGGAATGAGGATATTGCGTTGGGGACTTCATTGTTGAATCATTTCAGGGCCAAGATAGCCAAACGTTTGATTGACAAGAATGCTAACTAACCCGTGGAGTGTTTGTTGGACTTTCATGAAGCATCGCCGACCCTGAGACACTACGCTACCGGCTGCACTAAGAACTAGCCGGTTACATTTTTAGACGCTGTTGTTTCAATTTCCCATGGCACTTTGGCTGTTTCTGGGACTATGTGCTATTCTCCAGAGACTGAGTCGGTCTCTGCTACTTAGTTTTATACAAACTGTCCCTGGGAATGTTGCTAGTCATCTATAATGTTATGGATGGCCAGCAGTAATGTGCTTTTAGAATAGGATTCTACTCTGGCAACATTTTACATGTGTATCACATTGCAGGAGAGTGATGGGGGAGAGGAGGACAAGACCTTTGAGACTGAAAGGGACTGGCTGATATCATGATGTCATTGTCCCCCATGTATAGCTCGGGCGTGAGCATAGACCTGTGTTCAATTATGACCACATTCCTCAGTCAGTTTAACCAGCAAGAGAGCCCGCTGTTCGCAAGCTGTAAAATCTCCCATAAAACCAATCTGCCTAACAAGTTAACTGCACATGCTTATTGCAATTAACCGCTATTCTCTGTCCTGGCACCCAATGGTGGAACCAGCTTCTGCTGAACAGAAGAATCCCTGCCCTTCTTCTGTGAACCTCTAAAACACGCCTCTTTAAAGTGTATCTTAAGTATTTCCTCAGCCCTGAAAACAAATGATTAGCCAGCAGGTTGTAAAGCTACTTTAGTGACCTGGGTTTTGTGGTTGTCCCACCTAGCTATCTTAACATGAATGCACCAACTGTAAGTTGCTCTGGATGAGAGCATCTGCCAAATGATGATGTAAAATGCAAATGTAAATGCAATTCTCAATGCCAGATGATGTTAACTTAATTTAGCCAAGAGCTGCCCCTGCCACCGAAATTCAAGAGCACATAGATACAGACAGAATAGGGCTCTCCGCACAGAAACGGAGACCAGTGGACTGGCAAGAGAAATAGTCAGCTAAGGCCTTTAGGAGACGGCCAGTGTTCCATGAGTGATTCCAGGTTGATGCTGAGAATGGATATCAGAGAAATTGAACATAAATCTGAAGAGAATGGACAGGAACCTATAAAAGCATAACCTTGGGCTGAAGACTCCTCTCCTGTCAAACTGTCAACGGGCACATTGTTGAGATCATTGACCGGGCCTTAGTATAGCTCTCGACTGGCTAGCATAGTACAGCCTACACACACTCATAAACACACACAACCGCTCCACCCCATTACTGGGCCAGAAGCCATGTTGCAGTCAGGGTCCTCTCTTCTCATCACCGGCCAAGCCACATCTCCAGACACAGTTTTCATCAGGCTGTAAAAAGTGAAACCTCAGCAGCAGTCTGTCCCTGAGCTCAGTAGAATAAAGCAGAACAGAGCAGGGTGTGAGTGTAGTCAACCAAGCCAAGTAGATATTAGATTTAGCATGCGTCTAGATATTGTATATACGTTGATCTGTCGTTCTGTCCAGAAGGACCTACTTTCAGCGTATCTGGAACTAATGGTCATCCCTGCAAACAAACATTTAGTGCTAGGACATCCACGGAGCATCAGGAGGTTGTGTCATGTTACCCTGGACGCCTGTACTATTTTTTTCCCTTTTTTAGGGTTAGCATACAAAATCACAACTTATATCACAACTCTCTCATTCCCGGTCGTTGTTCGTCTCTCTTTCTTCCTCGACCTCTGTCCCTCAGGATGGTGTACCAGGTTAGTAATGACGACGAGGAGGAGGCTGCCAGGGAACGCCGGCGCAGGGCACGTCAGGAGCGAATGAGAGGCATGGAGGCCGAGGATCCCAGTGATGGGGTGTTGACCAACAGCCACAGGTAAGACTGAACGGAGCTTGTTAGCTCCAGAAACATAATGCTTAAGATTTAGCTCATGGGCTAACAGTCTTACGGTGCACACACGCGGACGTACTGAGCCCACAAATAAATTGCACTTTAAAAAAAAAAATGGCCTTTAAACATATTTAAGTTTATATGCATGGACACCTAGAGGTACAGATTACAGTCGTGAATGGGTCCGTTTTTTTCAGCCACAGACAGACTCATTGGCTACATCTGTTCCGAGAACACCCAACAACTGAGAGGAAAGATTTGTCTCCTCAACCCAAACACACCCACATAGATTTAATTCTGTAAGCCAAACTGTTACCTGCTAAAAAAACATCAGTTTATTCATCCCTCCAGACATAAGTAAACTATCATATTCTTAATCTCTTGTATTAATTAGATTTTTTGGGGCCTTCTTCATTGAACCATTTCACGCTACAATACTGTATGGTATGCTCATTCATTACAAAAGTGTCTGTCTTCCTACTAGTGAACAAATAGCAAATGCCTACCTGCTTCCATTTTTGTAGGCTGTGCGTCTATGATCTACTAAGTAGTTTTGAAAATATCCACAAAACCCCACAAATCATCCCAAAGCTCAGATTTTGCTTGCCGATGGTTTATTCACTCATGATAATCTTTAATTTCTAACATGTCAGCTAAACATGTTTGTGTGAGCTAAAAAGTATGCTAGAAAGGTAGCATTGCTAGGTAGGCTACCTACCAATTTATGCTATTCCCATATGGGGGAGGGGACAGTTACTAGTCTTCTTTCTCACTTTGTGGTAGCTCATTATCTGACTCACCTCTCACAGAAAGAATGTTTTGGTTTATATTAAACATTTCTGACACTCCAAATCATAGTTATGGCCCGCAAGCCTTCGCGCGGGTGGCAAAAATATTTTTAATCCATACGATAAGTGATTTATTTGCTGTTCATTTAGATGCAGGACCATCTACAGATTACACCTCCTTCTCCACACTGCAAAGCTGCCTGATACCGTTGACACAGATCGAAAAATCGCTAAATACCCCCTTGTACTGTCAAACTATGAACATGTCTCAGACTCACTATCGGAAGATTGCACTGATAACCGAGTCTATTCCGGCGTAACATGACGGGTTGATATTTATGCTACTCCTCAGCAAAGGCCTGATCCACATAAGGGTGAAATACGCAGACACGAATGTCCCTCCACAACTGCAAGCAGACATATCACACTCATACACAGTCACACAAGGCGAAGCCGCTCCTACCTATGTGTACAGACAGGATTTTTTTGGCCACTGGCCAGCCTGTGAAGTACTTCCCACATGCAACCAGGCTGGCTTAATGTTCATCCCTGTGGTACACCCCTTTAATAACGGACGCCTGTGTATCCCTGATCCGATTGGCTGTTGGAATCCAGAATGAGGAGGCAGTAGGACCAGGCCTTCCCTGGAGAAGATCAACGGAGGCTTCCAGTTTCCTGTCAGCTGTCCAAACCTTCTTTTTTCTCTAATAGCGTCCGCTGTCGGCCTGTCTAAAGCGTTGAAGAAGCACAGGAGTTACAGTATGTAAGCGGAGACAGCATATACTTACATCATTTAGACAGAGACCCGGTCGTTTTGTCTACTAATCGGTCATATTTTATGCAGCCCATCCTTAATAACTGCCCCCAAAACCATGCCTTGTTGAGGTCAGTGCAGTAGATGTGGTGGGCTGCGTCGACATCCACCGGAACAGACACGCCATTGTGGTGGAGAATTATTTCTCTCTCTCGGAGGTCACAGCCATATCCTGTAGTTATTGAACAAGTCAGGGATTGTGTGGACCTGTGATCAGACGTGATGTGGCCCATTGTCGATTGTGTCCGGCATTCTGTGCTAACATTTGCCAGATGGTGCGGTCGGCCTGTGTTAAGCCTGGTTGGTGCGTGTGAGGGGGTTGTGGTGTTGGACGCAGACCCACCTACGGCACTGTATTGATGCCATGTCAGTGTGTTATGAATCCGGCCAAGGGCAGCAGCTGTCGCTAGTGCAATGTGGACGGGACAGTTCTAAGAGAAAATCAGCTGTTAGCTTTTGTTTGTGAATAACAACCCAAAGTTAGTATGCTATGCAGTAAATTGAATAGAAAACTTGTGAACAGGAAATGGAGTTGAAATACTGTGCAATTGTCCCTGTTGTTGTGAGCCAAATACTTAACCGATATTTATTGACTCATGATGTCATGGTGTAGTGCTGTGTTGGAATGACCAGAGTATTGCTGGCAGACACATTTCAGAAACGTTGACCTTGAAGAGATTTCGGAGGCTAACAGTTTTCATTCTTCAGTAGGATCGATAGTGATCTATCTCCCTCCCTCTCTCTCTCTCTCTACCTCTCTCTCTCTCAGTGTGACTGAGACTGTGTCCGTGTCCTCCTCTTCTGTGACGTCTTCGGGTGGAGTAGACGATGAAGAGCAGGCCCTGCTTGAGCGCATGGCCAAACGAGAAGAGCGCCGGCAGAGGAGAATGATGGACGCTCTGGAGAGAGAGAAGGGTCTCGACCCATCCTCGGCCGAAGGAAGCTACGGCGGCAGGGACAGCAGTGTGGATGAGACGTCCGCCGGCCGCCGAGGCCGTTACCGAGACAGCGAAGAAGAGGCGGAAGGGAGGAACAGCCGAAAGGAGGAGGCGGAGGAGGAGAGGGAGGTGGAGGAGGAAGCAGCCCCAGAGGAGGAAGAGGCTGAGCAGGAAGAGGAAGAAGCTGAGCAGGAAGAGGAAGTGGTGGTGGAAAAACCAAGACGATCCTATATGAGAGAAGAGGTCAGTCTATTGGTACATTTGCATTTACATTTGTGTGTTTTCTGTCCATTTTCATGCCCTTTCCAATCGGCATGTTCTCATTGTTAAAATGCACCTTATTCATCTATAGGAGTCCGTCGAAGAAAAGGTATGATCATGGATTTATTTATTACATTGGTGGCTGGAGTTTGCCAATTGTTCATTTTATCTTGACAGAACATATTGCTCCCATTCCTTTTCATAGGAAGACACTGAAGAAAAAGCAGTGATATCAAACCAGATTGAGGAATCAGTCAATTGGAAGGCAGAGGTTGGAGATGACGCTGAATCAAATGATGAGGAAGAGGTAGATGTGGCCCCAGAACAGTTAGAGGTAGACGAAACAACAGTGACATTCAATAATGATTCTGAGGAAGACTATGAGATATCAGCCTAAATGGCGTGGATATGGTAAGCTTTTAACGTAGAGGTGGGTAACAGGGGCGTGGACTCAAAATGTCTCTGAAATGATTCCTGGAAATCCAACCAGATAATACGACAACTACTAATGTCTCAACAAATCAGCACGAAGCTGTAGCCAAAAACAAAAATGTACATCTACACACGCTCATGTCTAGAGCGACTTACAGCTGCAATTAGGGTGATTTCCCAGACATCGAAGTTCCCCCACTGCTTAGTTTGGTCACAGTGTGGTTCGCACCCACGCTTATAAAGTTCTGAGTTACAAGGTGTGGTTGCGGTCACGGTTGTGTGTTTATGGTTAACGAGGTCTAACGCCACGGCCCACACAGAGTGGTCACAATACAATCTCTGTATATGCAACTGCATGTCGGCGTCAGGAGGCCTTTGAGGGGCAACACATAGGCGTCATTTATCTCAAAGTAACTACGAAGAGACTGTTTAATCGATGTAATTGACTAGCCTTGGATTTAGCGTGTATCCGTCAGTTGTACTGTTCTAATCCCATTTTCCAACTGGTGTTAAACTGTACAGTAATTACCTTTGTTCATCTTCGGATTAGTTACTTTGGTATATAACGGGTCTGTGTCATGTTCTGGCTGCTGTGTTGTTTGGGGTCATCTGCCGTGTGTGTTTGTGTGTGTGCAACCTGTGTTTTGCATCTCTTGTCATGTCCAACCACTTCCACAACCACATGTTTTGAGGTCAGTTGTGTAATCCAAATGACACCCTATTCCCTATCTAGTACGCTGCTTTTGAAATCTGGATCCTAAGTGTAACTGGGTGTCAGTGTCATTTGGGACAAAACTGGGGCACATAAAGTCACTGGTCTTGCTGGAATGGTGTGATGTCACATGGAAACACCCACAGCACGATCACAGAAGCGTCATTCGAGCATCGGTGTGTCCATGGCGTGTCTTTGTTGTGCGCTCAGTGTGTTCTGTGCCCGCAGGTGAATGAGAAGCACAATGGAGGTCTGCACGAGGACACCACTCCAAAGCACCATAAACCAGAGAGGACCCTGAGGTAGGTGGCCGGAGAGAATGACCGAGGCTGAACACAAGGTCCCTTCCCCCTTAGAGTCAGTCAGGTTAGGGAGATCTTTCTGGTCAACATTGTTGGGTGTAAAATGTAGTACCATAATGGTTCCAGTCCTTCCTTGTATTTGGCCAAATGTCTATCCTGGAACCGGTCACATATTGTGGCTTTCGACTTTAGATACTAAATGAGAGGGGGCAGCACTGAGCTATCCTGCAACATTACTTCCTCTACTAACTTAAACTGCATGTGCAATGTTTCCAAAAACCCTCCATGTAGCGTGTGAAGATAATAAAGAGCTAATGGAAGTTGAAAGTTTGTCTAACTTGTCCTACAGTACATGTTCCTTCAGTTATGTTAACGTCCAGGAGATACGTTAAGAACAACAAGCTGGACATCACTCTTGAGAAGGAGTAGCTGCTTATCTCATCCTACTGCGGCATTTGTGTTTGGGTCTTAAAACAGGTTGTAGCTGTTGACCACACCTCCGTGCATCATAGGGTCAGCCCCGGCTCTAACGGTTTATTGTTACACCCGACACACCACTTACGAAAACACACACACCCGTTTTCTCACAAACACACACTTACACGCATTCCGCGATTTTAGGATTACCTGAGTCCCTGTAACTATTGCATGCGTAGAGGCGGGAGGGTATTGCTTAAGTGGCCTGTAAAGTCACTCGTCGATCCCTGCGTACACAAACACGCGGCTGTTTTGGCGCAGCGCCGTTCTAGACGAGGGCTCGCCGCATTTCACAAGTGTCACCTAATCCTAAAACCCAGCGGGGAAGTGCAGGGGCGAAACCCGAGACACTGTCACCTTAGACAGCACCAGGCTGGTTCCAGGTTTGTGTTTGTTACATGTGTGCTTCATGTCGTCCAAGTGTGTGGATGCATGTTTACATGTGTAGTTAAGGAGTGTGCGTTCTATTCCGTTTGCCTTTCTAACCGTGTTGATGACAGCCGCCTGATTACCTGTATGCCCCTTAGCCGCGGCAGCGTGCGCTCCCCCGAAACGGGAGCAGAGGAGCAGGACGCCGCGGCACGCCTGGAGGCGGAGAGCAAGCTGGAGGAACTGAAGCGCCGCCGCGACGACGCGGAGATCGAGGAGTTTGAGCGGATGAGGCGGAAGCAGCAGGAGGCCGAGCAAGAGCTGGAGGAGCTGAAGAAGAAGAGGGAGGAAAGGAGAAAGATCCTAGAAGAGGAGGAGAAACAGCAGAAAGAGGAGGAGGCCAAGAGGAAGGCCAGAGAGGAGGTAGGACTTGATAGGGGTAGCAGTGATGTAACTCTTTCTCGCTCTCTCTCTCCCTCTGCTTCATTCAAGACTGTAAAGTTGATTTAGCCGTAGCACCTGTGATAGATAACAGCTATATATCATGTCCGTGTATGCTATAGCATGACATTAACTTATTATACTACATCCTTATCAGCATGCTCTTATTTCAGTCCCAACGCTCATTATTTTATAGGCCATCTTTCTTTTCCCCCGTTTACATGAGCACACCCTCACATATCTGAGCTATGATAGTCAGTCCATAATTTGAAAGTTCATATGTCCACTTGACACTGTGCTACTGACTACCCAAACGTGAAATTGTAGCCTATGTACATTTATTTGAAAATGAAGTACACCTCCAGGAACGTTTTATTTAAAAAAATACATCTGGACACATGGATATTTATGCTGAATTCCAACCACATTAATCGATAAAGGCAACCCAGTTAATTAACAAATCACAAAAAAAGGAAAATTTGAAAAAATGTAATAAAAATAAACAGATTTCCTTATGCGGAAAACATTAGCTTCACCAACACATGAAATGGCTAGTATTAGAATAATGTGCACCAAAATAAGTTCAAATGATTAGAAATTAGACAGTAAATTCCATAAACATTAAAAACTTTGATTTGGTTTTAACCATAAGGGTGTGTTGGATGTGTTGTAACACATAAGGGTGTGTTGGGTGTGTTGTAACACATAAGAGTGTGCTGGGTGTGTTGTAACACATAAGGGAGTGTTGTAACACATAAGGGTTTGTTGGGTGTGTTGTAACACATCCCACCATCAAAGGACCTATCTGAGGCCCCTCAGAAGATAGATTGATGTTCATGAGTCTGGAAGGGTTAACACAACCATTTACTACAGTAGCAATTCAAAGTTCCTTATTCCACTGTTCAATGGATCATCTACAAATGGAGAAAATTCCAAACAACTGGCCATCTACATAGGACAGGTCGACCCACCAAAGTCATCTACATAGGACAGGTCGACCCACCAAAGTCATCTACATCGGACAGGTCGACCCACCAAAGTCATCTACATAGGACAGGTCGACCCACCAAAGTCATCTACATAGGACAGGTCGACCCACCAAAGTCATCTACATAGGACAGGTCGACCCACCAAAGTCATCCCAAGAGCTGACCGAAAGATGCTTATAGGAGTCAACAATGGGATGTATAGGACATTGTGCTCTGGACAGATAAGTCAAAAGCCCAATGTTTGGCAAAAACGAAACACTGCCTTTTAACAAAAGAACCTCATACCAACTGTATTTTTATGAATGAATGATTTCAAAGTATTACCTTTCAATTTTATTTATAAAAGGGGCAAAAATGACCAGTGGACATCTGCAGTTTATCTTTTAAATTAATGTTTCACTTAAGATTTTTCTACAAAATTAATCAATGTGAAACATATTCCCCATGTCTCGCCAGTCATTCTATCAGTTTACAATGACCTGTAATCTCCTCATACTAAATTTAGACACTCGCAGTACTATCCATCCAACCCTAAACCACCCTGGACTAGCTAGTACGATACCAGTCAGTACTATCCTTCCAACACTAAACCACCCTGGACTAGCTAGTATGATACCAGTCAGTACTATCCTTCCAACCCTAAACCACCCTGGACTAGCTAGTACGATACCAGTCAGTACTATCCTTCCAAACCTAAACCACCCTGGACTAGCTAGTACGATACCAGTCAGTCCTATCCTTCCAACCCTAAACCACTCTGGACTAGCTAGTACGATACCAGTCAGTACTATCCTTCCAACCCTAAACCATCCTGGACTAGCTAGTACGATACCAGTCACGTTCAGTAATGGAAAATGAGATGGAGACAAATCGTGTTATTGTTTAGAGGTAGGTTTCTAAACAGTGCCCCGATAAATTAGTTTACCATAAACTGTCAATAACGTTGAAGTAAAGGTATGCATATGTACAAATATGTAAAAGAAAAAAACACTGCCTTTGACTAGAGCCCAAATATGGGCCTGTTTACAGAATAGACACCATTTTGATACAGCCTTTGTCATTTCCAGACAGGTCTTTGTTCGAGGCTTAGCTTTCAACACGATGTCCGCCTTTGTTTTCTGCCCCCATACCCTGTATTGTGTAAATGCAAATGAGGACTCTCCTCGTAATTAAATGATGACTGAACAGAGGGAGACCGATTAGGGAGGACATGGACGACTGATCCTGTGCCAAGTTCATCTGCTGAATTTGCTTTGTGTCAGGGTTGCCGAGGCTGTCTGGTTATACACCAATCAGCCATAACATTATGACCACTTATTGGAAAGGTGAAGTGAATAACACTGATAATCTTGTTATCATGGCACTTGTCAGTGGGTGGGATATACAGTGGATATAAAAAGTCTACACACCCCTGTTAAAATGCCAGGTTCTTGTGATGTAAAAGAATGAGACAAAGATAAATCATGTCAGAACTTTTTCCACCTTTAATGTGACCTATAACGTGAACAATTCAATTGAAAAACAAACAAATCTTTGAGGGGGAAAAATAAAAAATAAAAAACTCACAATAACCTGGTTGCATAAGTGTGCACACCCTTAAACTAATACTTTGTTGAAGCACCTTTTGATTTTATTACAGCACTCAGTCTTTTTGGGTAGGGGTCTATTAGCATGGCAAATCTTGACGTGGCAATATTTGCCCACTCTTCTTTGCAAAAGCCCTCCAAATCTGTCAGATTGTGAGGACATCTCCTGTGCACAGCCCTCTTCAGATCACCCCACAGATGTTCAGTTGGATTCAGGTCTGGGCTCTGGCTGGGCCATTCCAAAACGTTAATCTTCTTCTGGTGAAGCCATGCTTTTGTGGATTTGGATGTGTGCTTTGGGTCGTTGTCATGCTGAAAGGTGAACTTCATCTTCAGCTTTCTAACGGACGCCTTAAGGTTTTGTGCCAAAATTGCCAGGTATTTGGAACTGTTCATAATTCCCTCCACCCTGACTAAGGCCCCTGTTCCAGCTGAAGAAAAACAGCCCCAAAACATGATGCTGCCACCACCATGCTTCACTGTGGGTATGGTGTTCTTTGGGTGATGTGCAGTGTTGTTTTTGCGTCAAACATACATTTTGGAATTATGGCCAAGAAGTTTAACCTTGGTTTCATCAGACCATAACACATTTTCTCACGTGCTTTTGGGGGACTTGATGTTTGTTTTTGCAAACTTCAGCCGGGCTTGGATGTTTTTTTTGTAAGAAAAGACTTCCGTCTTGCCACCCTAC
>JACXGI010000279.1:77833-129567 GCA_016801175.1 Esox masquinongy
TAATGCTTTGGAAATTCTTTTGTACCCTTCTCCTGACTGATATCTTTCAACAATGAGATCCCTCTGATGGATTTTGCTCTGAGATGCAACTAAGAAAATGTCAGGAAAATCCTACTAGAACAGCTGAACTTTATTTGTGATTAATCAGAGTCACTTTAAATGATGGCAGGTGTGTAATGACTTCTATTTAACATGAGTTTGAATGTGATTGGTTAATTCTGAAGACAGCCACATCCCCAGTTATAAGAGGGTGTGCACACTTATGCAACCAGGTTATTGTAAGGTTATAATTTTTCATTTTTCCCCCTCGAAGATTTCAGTTTGTTTTTCAATTGAATTGTTCACATTATAGGTCTTATTAACAGTGGAAAAATTGTGACATGATTTATCTTTGTCTCATTCTTTTACATCACAAAAACCTGGCATTTTAACAGGGGTGTGTAGACTTTTTATATCCACTGTATTAGGCAGCAAGTGAACATTCTGTCCTCAAAGCTGATGTGTTAGAAGCAGGAAAAATGGGCATGCGTAAGGATCTGAGCGACTTTGACAAGGGCCAAATTGTGATGGCTAGATGACTGGGTCAGAGCATCTCCAAAACTGCAGCCATTGTGGGGTGTTCCCGGTCTGCAGTGGTTAGTACCTATCAAAAGTAGTCCAAGGAAGGAAAAGCAAATCAAAATAGTTTTTTTTCCTTTTCTGATTCTTACTGCACAGTACCAATAGGAACCAAAGTACAAATAGACTGTAAATTGCTATTTTTACTGTAGTAGAGAGCTGATTGGAAAAATAGACTAGGTCAAAGTTCAGCTTGGTGCCTGATTAGCATGCGTGCCTGTGGGACAGTTTGATAACTTTGAGAGTTCTGCTGCGTTCTGTCTGTCACAGGATGAGAAGAGAAGGATGAAGGAGGAGATCGAGAGGAGGAGGGCAGAGGCCGCGGAGAAGAGACAGCAGATGGGCGTGGAGACTGTAGACGGGGAAGCCAAACCCTTTAAATGCTTCAGCCCCCGTGGGTCCTCCCTCAAGGTTTGTTGGTGACCTTTGACCTCTCACCTGCCTCCTAGATGTTTGTCACATAGCTTGAACCTATTCAGCACTGATGTACTACTTTAAAGATTTACACGTGAGCACTACAGGGATGCAAAATGCTAGTCCAAGTGAAGGGAACTTAAATTACATTAAATAAGGAAATGTAACAGTCCATCAGATTACATCCTGTATTTATAGGTAGTGGGGAAAGAGTTATTGCTGAAATAGCAGTAGTCCAGATTCAAACACATGCTGCAGCAGTACATGTGCACCAGAGGCCGTGGCTCAGACTGCTGCTTCACCTCAGGCCACCTTTTTGGTTGATTTCATAACATCTAACACATTCTACTCTAGGTGTCGGTGACTTTGGTTATCTTGCTGTTATGTAACCACCACAACTGATTAACTTTAATATTTGTCATGAAATACAGTGTTTAATTAATCAACTTATGTGAATAAACCCTCGAGAGTTGCTGAAACGAATTCCCACACATTGAATGCCTTTGGGGTTTTTACTTTTCTGCCAATGGAATAAATCAAATATCCATCCTGTTGGCCACACTAAAACTGGCTCTAGAATTGTCTCATTTTTTATTTCATTGGTTTAGTTGTGAACATTTTGTTATGCTAATCCAATTAGATTTAAGTAATTATTGTGTGTAATTGCTCTGTGGGCAAATGTTACGATCCTTCCATATTTCTCCACAGCGGTCATTATTGTGTGTAATTTCTCGGTGGGCCAATGTTAACATCCATCCATATTTCTCCACAGCTTTACTTCGTCATCATGTTCACTGTAGGTACTGCTGATGTTTGAAGTTGCCAATAGGTACAGATCCAGGATCAGACTACCATTCTCCATATCTAAACCTGAACCAGTAGGAAGGAGGAATGTAAAGCGGATCTTAGATCAGTGTCTATGGGCAACTACATGCATGCGTGATGCTGTGAGGTTATGTTCTCTGCCGACATTACAGTGTTGCTGTGAAGGCTGCCTTCATGGAGGATGATATTCCTGTAGTTTAAGTCATGACACTTCAGATGTGACAAGCGGAAGCAGCAACACAGCATGATAAGTGGGGGGTGCAGGAAAACGATTAGGTTAATAGGATTAGTGTGAATGCGATAGAACGGGGGCTCTTTAAAAAGAACTGCTGTTGTAGCATGAGAATGGGCTATTTCCTGTCAGGAGGAATATTTGCGGAACTCCCACACTCTCGGTAGCTGGGCCCAACTAGAGAGAAAGAGCGAGTCGGGATCTTTTTTTTCTCCTTTTCATTTTTAGAGGGAGGGGGTGGATGGATGTTTTCATTTTCCTATTCTTTTTTTGAGAGCTGTGAGCTGCAGAGGCAGGCGGTTCAGGCAGCACCACACCCCCCGCGAGCCCCGTTGTCGTATATCATAAATTGCAGTCGGAGCGAGGTTCCCACAGCGTCGGGCTTGAAAATGACCCGCACTGCTCTGCCCTCTGCTTTGCTTTTCCTGGCCGGTTGACAGTAACTGTTGGTAGGGCTGCAGAGGTACTGTTCAGGACAGAACAGTAAGGCACATTGTGTCTGGCCCGGCTGGGAAAAGCCCTGTCTAAACAAGGGTGTAATGAGTGTGGTTAAAAAAAAGGGAGAGAGAGGTAGAAGAGAGGAAAGGAGAATGCTGTTGGGTTTGGAGGGAGTGTGCGTTTGTGATGTGGTTGCGCGGCATGTATTTTCAAGGGGTTGTGTGTTCGTTCTTTGTGCACCGCTCGTCGCACGGTCAAAGCATAATTCTCTGATTGCTCTTTACAGATTGGCGAAAGGGCAGAGTTTCTGAACAAGTCGGCCCAGAAAAGGTGAACATTCCTTCCCATTAATAAACCTAGGTTCGAATCACCACTCATGCCTTCTGTGTGAAGTCATCTGTGATAACATGATCCAGCTTCTAATTCGGTGTTCTTGCGTCTTCTGAGCAGCACAGTGAAGACGTCCCACTCTCCCGTCGTCTCGAAGATTGACAACAGACTGGAGCAGTACACTTCTGTTGCCCAGGTCAGAGGTCACATCAATGGCATCATCTGACTAGACCTATTAATGCTAGCTATCACATCCACCACTATAACATTACATCTAAGACCTACATACTTATTAAGGTACTATTACAATATTATATGTTATAATATACAATAATGTGTCGATAATACAGTGTTGCTTTCATTTTTAGATCTCCTCAGTGTGGCTTCCTTTTCAAGCCCAATAGAGAAACCCAGAACATGAATGTCTTGTATCTCCTGTCAACAGAGAATACCGATCATTCCCCACGACTGAGAACGAACTGTAACCCAGCCTCCTATCCCCTCCCCTCTCTCTCCATCTACAGAGCAGGGATGTGCGGTCTCAACGCTCCGGTGCAGTGGACCTGCCCATGGTGACAGACGGGATCCGCAACATTAAGAGCATGTGGGAGAAAGGCAGCGTGTTCAACTCGCCCGGAGGTGGCGGGGGCACGCACAAGGTGTGGGACTCGGGAGCCTACCGGGAAATCTGGGACGCATTTTGGGAGCGGTTGGGGAGGAAGTGGAGGGGGTGGGGGGTGCTGGTAGAAAAGAAAGGGCTCGTTTCACCGCCACTTCCTGTTCAACCCGGTCGCCGATGACGACCAGCCCAGGGCGTTCTGCTGGAGTTGAACTTTGAGCTTGTCTTCTTTTCTTTCTTTTTTCTGTTTCCCCACTCCACACAGGAAGCAGCTGGGATGAAGATAGGCGTGGCAGGCCGCATCAACGATTGGCTGAATAAAACCCCTGAGAGCAAAACGCCAGGAGGAAGGCCAACGGTAGGACGTCTCCATAACAACCACTTTCTGCCTTTAAATGAGACCATTTACTCTATGTGGCTATTTACTGTACTTTGAGAGTGTGTGTTTTTCTCAGTGTTTTTCCCATCTTTATATTTTTATAAGAGAAAGTAACTTTATCACTAAACATACACTTCCACAACTCAATGTTTTATCGGCACTTAAGCTATAGTGTGAACATACGTCTGATGAAAGATTAGGCTGTGTATCTAATGATTAGGGATACGGCTTTCTGTGAACAATATATAATTTTAATCATGAGAATGAGAATGCAATAAGCATCTAACCAGAAGTGCAAATAGAAGAGGGCAAGAAATGTACAAGTATTAAGTATAGTATATGTTACAAGTGGAATGTATAGATTTGCAATGAAGACAGATACAGTGCAAATGGCAATTCTAAATGAGCAATGAAGGCAAGTAGGGGAGGGCAGAAAATGTACAAGTATTAAGTACAATGTATGTACAAGTGGGAAATGAATAGTTGTGCGATGAAGCAAATGCAAGTACAAATGGCAATTCTCCCTGTGCAATCCATCAAGTTGGAGGTGTAAGGTAGTATGTGCAACTGAAATGCAGGGATAGCAGCAAAGAGGTTCCAGAGGTAGACACATACAGGTAACAACTGAAAAATGCAAGTAGTTGGTAGTTAAAGTGCCCTGTTCAAAGAAATACAGTACTGTGCAAACGTCTTAGGTACCTGAAAGTTTAACTAAAGCCAGTTATTTGGGTAGTAAGTGTTTATTTGTAAATATATATATATATATATATATATATATATATATAATATACCTAACTGATGAATCGTGAGCTACCGCAATCTTGCAGTTTACTATGATTAGCTTGCCAAGTAATTTGGTCTGTTGCACCCATCTAGTCCGTTTGATGATAACTGTCTTGTCAGTTGGCAGTTACTTTAAACTTTCCCAAAACATTGACTTACCTGGCAGTTGTATTTTATATAATTAGAAAGTAGCTAATTTGTTTCTAATAATTGTTAATGTTGAAAACGTTGTCTTTAAATGAGCCTCAGCGTTGAATAACTATTTCTTGGCTTGTAAAGTCCTCGTTTGTTAAATTCCAATATGGGCCAGATAAGCTACTGAAGGGGAATCACAGTTTTTCATCAAGACCAAATGTAATTTGGTGTAATTAAATCACTGACATTCAGAACATCCAATTTCTTTCACTCTATGGATAAATGTAATTTTCAGAGCGAACTGTTTCTTTTTTCTCTAAAACTAGGTAAAATTAAACTAAGAACGTAATTATTTACAGACTTTATATGGATCCCTCAAGAGTTCTGTAAAAACCGTTATTTTACCAAGTATAATGAAAGAACACGTAGCACAGTCATTTTTATCTTACTCCTAGGGAAGTTGCAGGGGAGAAGAGAAGAATGTTCCTATTTCAAAGCTAGGAAAAAAGACTAGCTCGCAACATTGTGTTGTTTAAGTAGCTCTCATGCTTGAAAATGACCCTTGCGTAACAGCAGTTTGTGTGCTTACTGTCCTATAACTGCATATCACATATTGCCGGTATTAGTTTAATATGAAATGTGGCATGGTTCCTATCAAGGATCACATGCAGGTTATCAGAAGGACGTAGGGCTAAAGTCAGACTGCTTCCCATTCTGGGCTGCATTCCAACATACCAGAACCGTGTCCTAAACCCCACTGTACTCCGTATGGAGTGCACCAAAATACTCCATAGGGCTCTGGTAAAACATATCTGTACACTCTATGTAGGGAAGAAAAGTTCCATTTAGGATGCACACCAATCATTCATTCACTCTCTGTAGTCCTTGACCATATTTCAGTTTCAGGCACGTTTATTTTGATTTTATTTAAATTTATTTTATGCACCCGGGTGTGGCCAACAGAGAACGTCCTAAAGATGGTCATGGGACAATGGTAATACCTCCTCACGTTCCAGGAACATCCTGACAACAAGTTTATTTTGCACACATTGTAAGGGCAACACTTGATGAATGTAAAATCTGCGCTTTTGGTTCGAGACCCATGGGGTGCCATGAAGAATAAATATGAAAATGTATGCACTCGCTACTGTAAGTCACTCTAGAAAAGAGAGTCTTTTAAATGACTTACCTTCTATTCAGGCATAGAGGAAAGAGCAGAGGTGGAACCTGCTTCCTTACGTCATTAGCCTGCTTGACGCCCAAGAATTAGCTTTGCATAGCCATACGGACCTCCAAAATCACCTCAGGGTTTTGATGACGCTAGCCTAGCGTAAACATTCCCCAGACACAAAAAGTGTCTACAAAACCCTCTGAGCCAATGCAGAGCTCAGAACACAACAGTTCGTTTGTCATGCTTAAACAATCAGATCAGGCAAACAGCCCTATGTAATAGAATGAACAGGATTCAAACCGCGTTTGCAGGGAGGTTTGCTTGACAACTGCTTTAACCTTCTGAGCCACTCCAGAGCTCTGTAGACAACTGCTCGTTCATCATACTTATCCAATCATCATGCCACTATAAGAATAACAAGGAGGGGCAACTGGTGTGTGAACCCACTGCTGTCATATTACTTGACTAGTGGTTGAGAGGAACTAGCTGGTTGGGAGACACTAGCGTTAGCTTCTGATAGGCCTCGGATAGCAAACGCTGGAGCGTCACATGAGTAAGGTTTGGACTCGTGGTAAGTTTGGACCTTGTATTCATTCAAGTGGATTGCACAAGCATGTATCCTCTTGAGTCAGCATGAAGCTTTGAGCGTAGTTGTTTGAATCTCACATACTACACATCAAACCTGCATTGCAATATTAACGCAGTGGCTCTTGTTCATATGAACCCACAGAGCACACAGACTGGTCCTGTGTACTTAATTACTTTATGAACATTTACAACTACTTCCAGGGGGACCCACCTCAGAGAAATGCTTTTACTGTTCAGAATTAGAAATACATGGGCACAGGGTGAATATTGTGAATTAAAGACACTGTGTAAACATTGCTGTGGCAGGTTCGATGAATCCCATCTTCGACCCTAATCCAACCATTGGGAGTCATATGTCATAGTAATATTCACTGTAGCCACTAGAGGGGTGTTGCCATGCTGACTGGGAGTTGAAGTAACGCATAAGTTCAGCAATTTGTGAGCTGCGTGGTGTGTCCGGTGATACGGTCAGCAACATGATACCTAGTGCCAACCTTTGCAGTGTATTACATTTTAACCAGCTATGAACAGCTGTCGGTTTAGCATGAACATTAAATGTGACTTCCACTTGCCTGGCATGAAGGATGTACAATGAATATACATGAAAGACTTGATTGATTAATCATTTCCGATATGGGATCAAGTATTGATGTGGGTGGCTGACTAGTTCTGTAGGAATGTTTTGTCTGGTCGGACTTCTCAGCCCGCCGGCAAATGTCTGGAAATACCTCTAGAATCTCTGTCTCCCTCTCTTGGTTAAAAAGAATATAACAGAATTGCATTTCTCTTACTCTTATGTCCTTCTTCGTTCTGTCCAGTCTTCAATTCGAAGTGACCGTTTTCCCTTTTTTTCTAATAGCTGAGCACATCTCTAGCCGATAGTCCACCTTGTCATGCCTTTGCCTTCTTGCTGGACTTCTCTTTCTACCTCCTCTCTAACACCTTTTCACAGCACCTAAGGTAATGTATCATCATACAGCCTTGTCTTTAGCGAGTCACGTTGAAGTACTTCTTAGAGGCTGGAGCGGTCGCTGTCTTGAATGTGACTCATTGAGGACTACAGATGCTAATGCATGGCTCTCTTCCTCTCCCTCTCTCTGCAGGACCTGAAGCCAGGAGATGTGACCAACAAGAGAAGTCTGTGGGAAAACAAAGGCTCCTCCCCGGCCAAGGTGAACTGACACAAGCACACACATGCAGGTCCCTACCCACACATACAGTCCCTACCCACACATACAGTGATATTTGTACTCTACCCCCTAGGAAATAGTAGTGCACTACATAGAGAATAGGGTGCCAACTGGGACACAATGCATACTCACCATACATTCACATGAAGTGAACTTCACAATACCTGGGTAACGGTTTAAAGCCCAGTAGTAGTAGACATCGGTGACATAAATGAGTGATATCATTGAACATACATTGGCCTGCTAGGAGGATAACGTCGGCTTGTTGCTTTGTCTTGTTTTTGTTTGAAGAGCTCTGAAGAAGAGCTCTCTTAGCTAGTTGACTTCACTGTTAACTAGTCTGGAAACCCTGGAGAGGTAAAGATGTTTAAAGATGTCAGCTTCACTGCACTAATTAATATCACTTGTCTTCATTGCTTTCATTTATTGGTAAAGCTACGCTCTGCCCTGGTCCCAAATCTGTTTGTAGCAAAGGCCATAAAAAGCTAGAAAGGAAGCACTAACAGATCTGGTACCAGAAAAGCTACACTCTGGCTGCGGGTTAAAAATGCAATAAAAATATGTTTTCCTTTCTCTCATTTCCATGCCCCTCTTGACACAGTATGCTTCCCATGCTTCATAGTCCTTTTTACTCTGTTTCAGTTTATGATGTTGTAGAGATCCATTTCATTTTATACACAATGTAACATGTGGATCCTTTTCACCACATCATTAACAGGCGTTTGTAAGGGCAGCTATCTGCGACCTCTACCGCGACCCCCTAAGAACAGAACTCCATAGCACTCCATAGTCCACGTGTGGCCACAAACCCAATGCGTGCCCTCCCATTATTTACGAGCATAGGTCGCAGATAAAAAAGACGATAATGACATTTATTCATGGAGCGGCTCTAAATTTGGCCCCCGGAACGGAGGCTCGTAAAAATGCCCTGGCGTGCCTTAGCACTGAAGTCCTTTTATAGCTGAACATACGGCGCATCGCCGCCAGCCAGGAGTGCAGTCCAACCCTGTGGTGAACCACATAGATCTGTAGGGCTGGAGGGACATTAGGCTGCTGGTTATTGATGACGATTGATGACCATGCACAGAGCTGCGGAAGATAGCCGAGCTAGCGGTTATGGTCAGGGGAACCGAATGAGAACATAGAGGGGGCATGCGGAACCAAGAGGAAAGGGATTCATTTTTTTTGTTGGGGAGTGGTTATTAGTGAATGCTTCCAAAATGGCACTAGGATAGAGTCGAGTCAAAAGGAGTTCACTTTCTAGGGAACCTGATGCCATTTGGGAAACAGCCAGGCCAGTGCTCCCGCAGGGAACTGTGGGACACGTTGTCATTAGGCTTAGTGCCGTTGTATGTTTATAGATGCAGGGTTTGGAAGAGTAGGACCGGATGTGAACCCTGGTGTGAACTCTGTTTAACCTTGTTTCCCAAATCACCCGTTTGACTGGTATAGGCTTTTTGGTTTATTTTTATGGCATTTCACTCCATCTCAAACCTCTCCACTGAAGGCCCTAAATTGACCAAAAATAGAATCTACATTATAAACCGGGTGGTTTGAATACTGAATCCTTATTGGCTGAAAGCTGCAGTAATAGAACGTATATGAGGGGTGTAACAACAAATTACTTTTTACTGTTCTAATTGCATTGGTAGCTGGTTCATAAAAGCATCACGGCACCTCAGGGATTTGTGTTATGCAGCCAATACACCATAGCTAAGGGCTGTATCCATTGTATTCATTGGCCATTTAACCCACCCCCTCAAGCTTAATTAAACTTCAAGTGGAAGTAATCAATTTGGTCCAACCATTGCCTGATCTTGAAAGGTTTCAGCAGTGTGCACACAGCTTCTCACAGGACATGGCAGTGTTGACTAAATCGACTTTTAAAAGGTTTACTCCTGGTATGGATTTATTATCTCTCTGACTTCCTTTCCCTCTCTATCTTTGTTCTCTCAGGTGACTGGCAGAGGGGAGACTAAATCTGTCACCAATGGTGAGTCCGTCCTCTTACCGACATAATCTCAGGCCTTGGAGGTTTAAGGTGACTGGTCAGTTGACTTTGAGATCAAGTTCCCACCAGACTGAATCAGTCCAAACACATCTAGGATCGGCTTAGAGTGTGTCTGATCCACACCAAAAAAGCGACACTGGTTCAGAAAGCACCTAAAAAAAGATGTTAAAGTCGAACGGTCCTCACTGGGTTATTGACTAACGTGACCAAGCAGCGACCATGACTACCTCTCTCCTCGCCTTCTCCCAGCACCCATAAGTTCCTCCCTGTCACAGTGACACAGTGCCTGTGGAGCCTGCTGCCATGCTGTAAATCCTCCATTTGCTTTCTGGCTCTCTGGCAACAATGTTTTCCGATGCCTCTTGTGCATTGTGTTCTATTTCCAAAGCGTCCAGCACACCACAACTCTTTTGTCCCATTAGAATGAACTGTTTGGCTTTCAGACGTGTCTGGTGTAACGTATTGTTTGTCCCAAACATCTTCCTCTGAACCCCTTGCATTTACTCATGTCCCTGACCTGGATTCTCTCATCGGGGATCGGATCTTCCAGGCTGTGAACAAATGAACAGCTGTTAGTGTGACACATTACTAGTTGAGGTGGTGGAATATTATCACTCCGTACAATTTGTCTTGTCAGTGGCTAGCAGACAGACAACTCTACAGACCCCTTCCTCTGTTTGCAAACATTTCCACAGCAGAAGTGGAGGTGCATTGTGGTGTTGGCAGAGCACATGGAGCACTAAAAATATTAATAATACAAAAACAAGTAAAGTGTCTCTTTGGCTAGCTTTTGCTACAGCCTTAGTCAATCATCATTATGGTTTTAGCTAACGACTGCTGCATCCAAAGTCATATAGTTTGGAAAGATGACAACCAAATATTGTTTTTGCAACTGTTCAATTAAGAATATAAAGATTTTAATTGCATAAAACCCCAAGAGTTTTTGTTTATAATTGTAATAATTAATAATTGCATAACTGCAGGTTATGATAAATGGGGACAGATGGAATGGCTGGTATTCTGCATCCTTAATGCACGCCCATCAGTTCCCTCTAGTCAGTGTGTCCTGAAAGCATTATACAAAAAACTCACCTCAAAGTTCAGGCAAGGTGGGATTCCGAATTTGGTGTGTTTGGAACATCTCAATACCAGACAAACAGAAGTGAACCTAGCTAAATGTGTTATGGTGTGACACTTTAAATAGCTACACAAGTCTAACCTTTCAACACCTAACACACACACATACATGCACACACACCTATTCATTTACCTCGCCTTTGTTGTGACTGAATGAAGGTCAAATGCCAACATAACTGGCTTCAGTTATACAATTGATAATAGAGAAAGGCATCTGACACCACAATTAGCAGCAAGCAACAGTCCCACTCCCGTACGTAGAAACCTGATTAATGTTCTTACGGGGGCCTGTGTAGTCATAATGCAAATTTAAAACCTGATCCAGATTACATCCAAGACAGACACTTTAGCTTGTTTAAATCTCCAGTTTGGCAGCATTTTGGCTTTCCAGTACACTACATCTGTGAAGGATAGAGGTGTTGATAAAACGTTAACTGTATGTCACCCCTGCTTGACAAAAGTAGCCTACGCAGCTGCTAACACCTCAAACACATTTACACATCTAAGCCGACATCACCCGTGCCAATATCCCAGAAACAACTGGGAAATGAAAGTCATTACAACTCTTGTCTCCCCATTGTATTCAAGCAGCACTAAAGCAGTCGGGCTAAAGAAATGACAAGGGCAATGGGTGTGTATAGCCGAGGATATGCACCTGTAGTCTGTGGTTGAGAACAGGGAGTTTCAGCTCCTTTGAGGGTGCTTGAGCCACTTTAAGAATGCTCTTCTATCCTGTTTCAGCGAACCGTTAGAACACATACACATGATTGTAAAACAATGTTTGTGCCATGTTTACATATTGTACTTTAGATTCTTTCCCTAGAAAATGTAAGGGAAAAGCTTTGGCGCCAATTACAGTCAGAGAGGTGCTCTTCGGATAAGTGAGTTCTAGAATGTCTAAAGTTTAAGCTGTAGCAATAGAAAGGCATGCAGAAACTTACAAGGCAAATAAAATACAAGGCACTCTCTCAAAAGCCTTTATAAAAGGGGCGTCGCCAATAAACCCCTGCCCACAATGCAACATTGTTTACACTAAGCTGTAAACAGTTGACGTTACTCAAAAGAGTGGTACAAATTCCAGTGTTGACTGTAGCCCTGATAGGCTTGTTTCCCTCTCAACAGGTATGGGACACTAATGACTCAAAGAGCTTCTAAAGGCTGGCGGGGACCAAGACAATCCAAGACTCTTCCTTTTCTACGTGTATTATACCAAAAAATAAAAGACCACCACCCTGAGTGAGCCCAAGGAATGGAGAGACAGGAGATTTTATTTAATAAGCACTGTACTGAAACAAATGGCCACCATCGCGTAATATTGCAGTGCAGTGCCTTTGCACAAAGATTTACTTTCATTTACTTAAAACAAATAACGAATAATATGCTGTGAAATTTGGAAGTTTGACGATATGATGGTTTTGTTTTATATTTTATATGCAAAAACTTGCGGACGAAAAAAAAAGATATTGAAATTCGATGTGTTTCCCTTGTGCTCTACACTACATCTGTAGTTTTTAAAATGTGGAGCAATGTTATTTTTCTTTGATGAGGTTTCCAAAGAGATATTTACCATCAGTACTATGTCTGCTCATTCCATGTTGTCCATCGATCACTTATTTTGTATTTATATTTAAAGCAAGGCTTAACACATAGCTATTTTATACATGTTCACCATTTCAGGATAGAGATTATAAGCACCCTGTAGACTTAGCTTATTTCACTTTGTGTCTTACCAGTAATGCGACAATGGTCTGAGTTAATGTATGTTAGCACATAAGTACATGACGTTATAAATATTATACTGTATCTTGTATTACAGCTTTATATTCAAGATTTGTTTTGCTTTTGTACTCTAAAATGACTACCAACCGACAAGAGGCAATTAAAGAAAGTGCAAGCAACTAAAGGAAAGTGGAATGTCAAGACAGCCATTATAACGCTCATTATCTTTTCATTTTATTTATGTTTTTTATGGGTTTTGTCATTATTTTCTTTCTGTCTTGGCTGTTTTTGTAGCTTTTATATCTGCTGTTTGAGTCTCTAATTCATTTTGTTAAACGTTACAACATTACCTTATGGAACAGATTTTAAACCAGTCTTACTAATTCATATGTTAAACCAGCTCTAAAGGCTTCTGTTTAGGAGGTTATTTAAGAACCTTAGCATTGTCAGGGAGTTTGTCTGAGCATGACGATAAAAATATATAACCAGGTTTGGAAACGTACAGTATGATTGTCTTGTGCCTTGAAACGGCATCCGTTTAAGCCGTATATTTCCTTGCCATTGAAGCTCAAATGATGTACAAACAATAGCAGTGTGAAAGTGCAAATTTAGATATTGACATTGATAGGGGACCAAGTCAATCAGGAAAAGGATTTTCTCTCTAGACAACAATTATGTTTGACACTTGTTCTGGGTTGGATTTGTCTAAAAGTTACATAGTGGCATCTAAAAATGTTTTTGGCATACTTTTTTTTTTTTTACATACAATCATTGCAAGGTCTTATTGCAGTAAACAGCAGCAAACAAAGGCACAGCATATACGGTATTCACACTTTGCCAACTCAGTATGACTTTAGCCGTTTCAGTTTTTATTGAGGTTATGTTTCACATTTCATTATTATAGACATTTTGGCAGTTTTGCATGACATGCTTTGATAATATGGGGATTTTAGAAAGGCTGGCAGGGGCTTTGGGATGTGCGATACCTTGACAATGACATTCCATGACCTCGTCTGACCAAAATATAATTGTTACATTGCTGTTATTTCATATTTTGGTATTTTGCTTTTTTGTCAGTTTTTGTTATTACATTTTCAAACTATAGGGTATAGTTCAAACTATGCAAGGCACACTTTGTATTTGTAGTTTTGGATAAAACTTTCTCATAGTAGTGGGTAGTTTCCTAAAGAACGAATGATATAAACTGTACCGTTGACTCAACAACAGCAATAAAAAGATACAAATTGTTCCAAATTGTCAAATTTATGGTCTACTTCTTTTAACCACTGGACACCCTATATATTTGGCTGTCAGACTGTCTTTGGACATTTTGGAATTCAGAACCAAATTCATGATAATCACCAAAAGTTAAGTCATTGTTAGAGGTTGAATGGGTGAGAGTATATATGGCTTTCTCAATCTCTAACAATAGACCTCACTGCCACAGCCAATCAGGGATAAGGGATTGTCACGTGGGTTTGCAGGGCTATTATGTGAGTCTTGGAGTCTCATTGAAGTTGTCTGTTTCTGGATCTCGAAGACTAAGACTGGTCCAGCACTGCTTAGCCTTCTGGCTTTTCGTGAGGGGTTTCGAGGTAAGGCTGATGAATGTGACCTCTAACTTGACAGTAAGACTGCATTGGGATGCATACATGATTTAGGGCCCTACTCTCGGGGTCTTTGACCCATGCTTCTTAAGCTGGGCATTAAGGTTGTATAATAGACATTCTCTAGACATTCTCTAATCTCTAGGGAAGTGGTGATATATTTTTTTTATTACCAAATGCTGTAGTCATACATTTTCCAAACTGCAAAAAGTCTCAAAGAAAGGTTGTTTGATTTAGTTTTTCGAGGCCCAGCCTGGACCCTATGACTGACAGTCAGTGGGCACTAAGCTAGTCTCTGTGTGGGGAACTTGGTGTTAGCATGCTTTGGGCTTTTACTTAATGCTAGTTAAAGCTGAAAGCAGCACCCGCAACATTCCTGCCACTGCCAGACTGTTATTCCAGCGCTTCAGCCAGGGCACGGTATTGACCACACACATTAAAGCAAAACACATCTAATACCACAGGGAAATAAATCTTGTCGCCTGTGAATTCTTGTTGGATTTCAGTTAATACATTTTGAGACACAGCTCTTTAAACAGATGGTCAACATTCTGCTTCACATCACTCTTACTTGTGTTCTCGCTTGTTAGAATTTGGGGGTCGCACTGGGAGGTTATGTCCTCAGTAGTGAGTTAAGTTGATCTCCCTGTTAAAGATCTCGGGAGCAGGGAGGGAAGAGCACATGGGTAAAAAAATAAAGTACCCGTTACAAAACCAATTACAAGCCTACAAATGTTGCTGCCTTCTTTACGTGTATGGGTCTTAGGCCTAATTAACTGGTCTGTAACTTCAATGAATGTGCGAATAAAGGGAGTACCAAGCCACCTTAGATCCAGGGCCATATCGTTTATTTGGGTCAGTGAGCCCAAGCAAATGTTTACCTTTAGATGGTGATAACAATGAATATACAAAAGGTCAACGCCAAACAGGCATGGCTAAACTAACAGGGAAAAAGGCCAACTGAAAGGCTTCTAGTGTCTGCCCCTTACGGGCTGACGCCATTTCCAAGGTACGGTACCTAGACTGGGTTTGTGCTTCCACCTGGGGTTGGAGTGCGGAAGTGCATCCTGTATTTTGTTTGCCAGTGACCAACCTTTAACCCTAACTCTGATGTCAAAACGGGGACAAGTACGAATTCCAACTAATAATGCCCATGTTATAGTCCTCCCTATTCCTGAACGAGTAGCAGAGAACAAACGAGGAAAGCCCCCCTCGATTAGGAGGAATTCATTAAGATGAATGGGCTGAAAGGGGATTAGAGGATGATTTTAAAATTGACCCCTATCTTCTCTGATAGCTTTAAAACACGATCACCTTGACAATGTTATACACGTGACTGAAGCCTTTGGAATTGCTGTATGTAGAGCGCTAGCTGGCTAGCATTCCTGTTGTCCAAAATAGCTGGCCTTGACTAGCACATTATTGACTTATTTACTGCGTGTGGGAGCATGAACAGGCAGGTTTTCAATGATCTCAGCCAACTTGCTTGTCAAGAGGAGCCCCTAACACCTGTTGTTTAACTTTTAATAATGTTGCAAAATAAAATCCCACCATAAAAAAATGTGTTTTATGATCTAAAGATTTATTCCGTTAGAAATATGTAGTCTAAAATTATTCTTCCTTACAAAAGCATTCTGACATTTGTTAGGCATAGTATTATACTGTTGAACTATACAACCATATAACTCTTTTCCTGTTTCTAACGGTAAAGATAACCGTCTGGTTGTCCCTAAAATAAACTGTGGCATGAAAAAGCTATCAACTGAAATATTCTAAGTATATATTAGGGATATATTTACTCTGCCTTTCAGGTAAGGGTTAGTGTTCACCTTTCACATTGCATTAGCATTACTCCCCAATTACTGTTTTGTAGTGTTACAACTAAATACCTAAATACATTTAATTAGAATATTCTGTTACTGATTTTCACAAAGGATTACATTGTTTTCACAAAGGATTACATGTTGATGTTGCCAAATAAAAGAGTATTATATTTTTTTAACTACAGTACAAACAATTATGACTTTTTTTCAAATACAAATAAGAAAAATGAAAGGTCTCGATTGCATAGTTTTTCACTCCTTTGCTTTGACACACTTGGCTGTGGTGCAGCCAGTTACCTTCAGAAGTCACTTAATTCCTTGAATAGAGTCCCCCTGTTTGAAATTAAAGTGCCACATCATCTCAAATTATATACACCTGTTTTATGGAAGACAACAGTAAGCCAGAGAGCAAATCCAAAAAGCTACAAAATGATGACCAAGGAGCTTTCAAAAGTCTGGGAGAAACGTCTGAAAGAAGCACCAGTTAAGTACGTTCAGTCAAATTTTAACATTCTCCAGGGCACAGTAAATTCCATAACACAATGCTAAAATAATATGGTAAAATCACAACTCTGTCTAGATCATCTCATCAACCAGACAGGATGGTCGGTGGTCAGGGTAGCCACCAACAGGACAATAGTTATTCTGAAGGAGTAGGACGAAGTGGGGGAAGTTGTCCCTATATCAACTTCATCAGGGGGCTCTACGAAGCTGCGCTACATAGAGGAAAGGTACAGAGAACACTGTGAAAATCTGTACATCAACCTCATAGTCATTTCTTTTATTTTAAATCCAATATATTGGAGTATGGAGCTAAAAACTAAATGCATCAGTGTCCCAATGCTTATCGAGGGCACTGTACATTAAATTAATCCAATAGCTATTTGCACTGCAACTACCTTTGCAGCTCAGTGTTGCATATTAGCCCAATTTCAAGATGTAATGTCCACCCAACTCACAGAGTAACGCTGATTAAGCTTTTGGTTAAGTTGGCTGTTTTTACGATGCAGTCCGAAATGCTTAAATGTGTCCCTCTGAGTGTCCATTGCAGACCCAGTTTAATAGTTGGTGTGCTATCCAGACATTATGCTATCCTGGCCACAGAGCAGAGTCCCTCTGTGCCAGAAGGAGATGGCTGAGGTTTTGTTTTGGAGCCATTAAGAGCTCACGGCTGCCAGTGCCAACGATGAAAGTATTCCACATACAAATCACACAAACTCAAGCAAGATATTAATGTCTCTCCTACTTCCATTCAGTAGTCAGTTTATTAGGTACACCAATCTAGCAGGGTTCGGATCCCTTGGCTCAGGAACAGCCGGAATTATTCAGGGCATTGATTGTACAGCGTGTCGGAAATGTTCCACAGGGATGTTCAACCATGCTGCAGATTGGACAATGGCAGATTCATGCAGTGAACAGCATGTTCCTCCACGCTCTATTAGGTTGAAGTCTGGGGATTGCGACGGCTACTGAAGTAAACTGAACATGCTGTTGTGTTCCTGGAACCATTCTGAGACAATACGTGCTTCGTAATGATATATTATCCTGAAGGAATCCTGCTGGAAGTAAGCCATCAAGGGATGCACCTGGTCAGCAACAATGTTCAGAGACACTGTTGCGTTAAAACATCGCTCAGTTGGTAACAAGGTGCCCGAGTTGTGCCAGGAAGATATTCCTTACACCATTACACGCCATCACCATCCTAAACCATTGACACCAGGCAGGACAGGCCGATGGACTCACGCTGCTTACATCAAATCCTGAGACTCAACGTGAACTAGGCTTCCTCAGGCCAGGCAACAGTGTCGGTTATTATGTGCCTGCTAGAGACGCCGATGGGAGTGGAACCCTGGTATGTTCATCTGCTGCAATAGCCCATCCGTGAGCTGGACCGGCTGGTGGTCCTTGTCTGCTCCAAGACCCTCTCATTGGACCTCTCCCATCAACAAGCTGTTTTTGCACACTGGACAGTAATGTCCGGTGTATTTTTTTGTTGCACCTCTCTCTGTAAACCCTAGACACAGGAAGTGGTGTGCCTGACCTTGATGAACATTAAACGCTCAGTCGCTCAGGTCCCAAATTTTGCACATTCTAAGGTCCAATTGAGCAGTAGCTGAATGCAGTGTGCCTTTCTGCCTGTCTTTTATAGCAAATCGTAGCCACGTAACATACTGTCTGAAGCGAAACGTGTACCAAATGAACTGGCTACTCTGCGCACTACACTGTAGGTCTGGTCAAAAGCAGGGGACTATATTATGAATACTATGGTATTTCGGACCCAGTTTAGGCCAGAGGTTAAACCAGCTATTTTTCCCCCCACTACATCACTGGAGGGAAGGAAAGATTCAAAGTGTTTAATTTTTATCTAGTATTTTTCCAATCCATCCATGCACCACTTGGAGAGTAACAGTATTTCTTCTTCCCACTGGGTTTTATTTTGTGTAACATAAAAAATCAGAACTTTTTCCCTCTCATGTCCAGGTAATCTAAACATGGCAGACGAAGAAAATGAGTGAGTGTAACTACCTCTGTCATTTAATTAAGTATAGCCCACCGTACAGTGTATTCAAAGGAATGTCTTCCAATAATGTTTCTAATGGTTGTTTTTCAGGGAGGAAGGTAAAGTAAGAATTCCATTCATTTTTGCAAAATAAATGTTTTAAGCTGTTGTATACTGTTTGGCAAATATATTTGTGAAATGAGTAAATAATATATATTTGCTATATTATACTGTACATACAATAATGTGCTCCCTTACAGTTTGTGCAGAAACCTACACAGAAGAAGGTAAAAGCTCTGTATAGCTTTATGCATTACTTCTAAGTTGTTAGTGTGATACAGTGCCCTCCAGAATAATTGACCTTGGAACAGATGAGCACAAATAATAAGAATTTGAACAATAAAAGGAGACATTAAGACATACGTCAGTGTCTAAAGGTTTGCCAAATATCACTGGAATTTAATTGTTACAGGGTTCACTGGGAAGATGTTTTAATGAAAGTAGATTTCTTCTGGAAAGATGTTCGAAAAGCTTGTTGGCAAACATATGTATATGGGGTCCAATAATTCTGGAGGGCTCTATAAATACTAATTATTGCTGCCAGTTTATAGGCTTAAGGCCTGTTATGGAACATTGGTTACTTTAAAAAAAAAAGCATGTCTAGTTTACCTGATCAAAATATGGTCCTTTCTATAACATTTAAAATTCACTATATTGTCTGCCAAGTTGAAATGGGGAATATGCATGTTTGGTCTTCCTTCATGTTAAGCATATGCTTGGCTACATTGACCTCAATTTCATGTAATATATTTGAGACCTGTACCTTGTCATGTGTTTGATTCCATCCAATAGCCTATCAGATATAATACCATGCCCTCTTCATTTCATAGAATGGTTTTCAATGTCCTGATAGAGGTTGCAAGAAATTATTTACTGCAAGGAAATCATATAGCTTAATATGATTGAACATTGATTGAAGTGGTGCTAACCACAGATAAAGGATCAAACTGCCTAACCCACATTTTTACCTGCGATTACATATGATTCTAATACATCTTCTGTCCACTCATCAGTTAATGTTGAAGTCCCAGAAGAGGAAGGTAAAGCTTTCAATGTGTTGTGATCTGCCTCTACTGTATGTAGCGCCATCAACTTTCGTATTTTAAAGTTATGCATATTATGCAGTTTTCCTCCAGGTTGAAACTATTCACATATATCGCCATGTCACATACTCGTTTCATGGAATGCTTTGTAACATCTTGGCTGTTACCTTAATTTCAGATTATATATTCCTAAATGTCATAGGTGCATTACTTTGATTTGGGCTGTAATGATCCATGTTTAATACCCCAATATATCTTACATAAAACATTTTTAAAATGTTTTTTTGGCTAACTAACAATAATTTCCTAATTTCTTAAAATGAGTTCAGGGATTTATATCTAAATATGGCGATTTTTAGAAGGTATTTAAGAAATACCTTTAAGGTATTTACTTCACAGCTTGAAGCTGAAAGTATCATGGCTCGATGCTTCGTTATTTTATATTGATGATAATTGATCCAGTTTACTAACCTTTCCCTACCCATAGTACAGCCCAAACCAGAAAGGGAAATGGGTCCAGATTTTTTGCTATTACATTAATTGTGATTGCTGCATATTGGGTTATAGTGTAGTTACAGTATCATGTGCAAATCATAGCATTGATTGCTGACAAGCGTTACGTCACGTGTAGAAATCAACCAGTGTGTTCATTTTACTACCAGGAGTATTTTGTTGTGGAACTTGTGTATTTTGCAGTTTGCTTTAACTTTGATTCACATACTAATATTGTATCTTGTCGATAGAACCAGAACCAATACCCGAATCCGAACCGGAGCCAGAAGCAGAAGGTAAACACCATTTTGGCTTTACCATTGTATGTAGTCACTAGTATAGATGTACGATTGTCTTAATAGAGAGCATCACTGGCATTCATGCTTGTGATCTGAGACACAAAAAGTCTGCATATTCATAAAGTACGAATATTACTTATTTTTTATTTGTCATCATTTAAAACATTTCTCTTCACCTCATATTTTCACATTCCATTGAACGCTCTTATAAAGAGCTCCCTGCAGTAATAGGTCATTTGGATATTTTGCCTCTGCATTACAATATTTTTCTCTTGCATTGATTATGCTGTTTTCTTTCATCTGCTGTATACGTTGCACCATTTATTAGGCGGCCTGAAGAGCAGCTTGCAGCTAACCAGGCCCACATGTGCTGTCAAAGCAGCAAACTAAATATTTATCACATTAATTTTCTGATTAATTTGCTTCATGCATTATTGATTAATTTATTATTTCTGTGCAAGAGCTGACACCTGTTGAAGGAAAAGCTTTTCTTGATATAATTTACATTCAATTATTTGCTTCATGCTTTACTATCTTTGCAAATTACTCTGAAAGTAAATCTTTTTTGGTTTCCAATTCACTTAGTTTTAGCTGCATTTGTCCCAGATGTACTCATGTTATTCTGTAAGGTTTAATAACTCCCCTATCACTGACGCCACGTCCCTTTAACTTAACCAACTAACGATTGTTGCTTCCAAGACTTCTGGGAGAAAATTACTTGGTGAGATGATGCTAGGAGAACCTCGAGGGAATGTTATGGAAAAATGTTTTGTTAGTATGGTACACTTTATCATTTTGATAGCCCAAGTATGATAAGATTTTCAGCTTGTGCCTTACATCTTCATATTCTCACACTTCACTGATCCATGAGACTTTGTATCTACTGACTATTAATCAATCTCATGTCCTTCACAGAGTCAACTGTTAATAGTTCACAGAGTCAACTATTAACAGAAGAAGGTACTGGTTATATGTTAGCCTCGTATCAATTGCATGCCTGTAAATATTAGTAGACTGTGGGTCTTCCGTGAATGTAATATTTTTACTATTTCTTTAGCAGTACTACCTAATGTTCAATATTTTGTCATACCATTCCTTTTCCTGTGAGAACATTGAGGTACAGCAGGGATAATGCATTTGTTTGGTGAATAATACAAATTGTGCAGGTGTCAGTACATTAGACTAAATACCGTAGGTTAGGCCCAAAACTGAAACATAATAATCATATTTGTCACTGTAGTGAATATGTAGTTGCATTAATCCTGTTTGAAGCTTGCCATGTGATCATCCGTTGTTTTTCTGCATGTTTTTTTAACAAGAAATCAGCGGAGAGACTATTCAAGGTAAGAGAGTTTTTTGTAACTGTAATTTCAGGTCTTGTTTTGTTCTCTGTAACTCATTCCTTTCTTGGCCTAGTCTAATTTTCAGAAGATTGCACTGAGCTGTTATAATCTCAAATAAGATTTTTGCCTATAAAACTGCAGATGTGCACATGTGGAAGATGTTGTTTTGAAGTTAAAAAAAGAACGTATTTTGATCCAGTAGTCAAAAGCAATTAGGTTTGAAAACAATTAATTCAGTCACTTTTCATTTTTACAATGAATGAAACATAATTCCCTTATTTATTGTGACTTACAGATTCAAAAGCCAAACCAAAGTAAGTGTTGGATTCTAATTCAGCCAACAAGTATTCTCCTGGGGTCGGCCATGTCAAAGTAATTGACTAAAGAATATTTGATCGAATAATGCTAGTATTTATGTTCTAGGAGTTTTATGCCAAATGTTGCACCTCCAAAGCTACCAGAGGGTGATGGCAAAGTTGACTTTGACGTGAGTGACGCAATCCTACCAGCCAGATTATCTGAATATAGAAATGAGTGAATAGAGAAATTATTTTGTGTGAGTTTGTGTGTGTGTGTGTGTGTGTCACAGGACCTGCACAGGAAGCGACAGGAGAAAGATATGACTGAGCTGCAGTCTCTAATCGAGACACATTTCATCCAGCGGAAGAAAGATGAAGAAGAGCTCATCAATCTTGTTAACAGGATTGTAAGTCTCACTAACAATCTTCTTGAAGGATTCCCAACTGCACACATTGTTACTTTCTCACTGGAGACTGGTGCACCAACCGAAGTGCCGATTGTTTTTGTGGTTTTCCTGGAGCTTGGGCCCTCACATCTCCCGGATATAAAAGCACAGATATACAATACTACTTACGTAGTATTGTGTTTGTCTGTCTGTATTTTGTGTCTTTTTTTGTGTAAATGAGCGTGAAATTATGCATTAGAAAAAGAAAAAAAAGGGAAAAAAGAGGCGGTGCAGAAATGATGCTATTAATGACAGTATTCAACATTTGACTTGGTTGATATTAATGACTTATCTGCACAGAAAAAAAAAAAAACCCAATCTTCTTAAAATGCATGCATGACCCAATTTGGACACCCAATCACTCATAGGCTGTAATTGCGTGTGCGCTCAGGAGAAGCGTCGTACAGAGAGGGCAGAACAGCAGAGGATTCGTGCGGAGCTGGAGAAGGAGAGGCAGACCCGCCTAGCCGTGAGTCTGTAAATGTGTTCTGTATTACAATCGCAAATGTTTGAAAACCCCCTGTGGCCCCACGGTTGTTTCTTGTGGTAATAAACAGTTGCCCGCTCTTCCCTCCCTGTGACAGGAAGAGAAGGAGAAGAGGGAGCAAGATGAACAACGTAGGAAGCAAGACGACGACCTTAAGAAGAAGAAGGCCCTCACTAACATGACCCACACGTATGGTGGCATCCAACAGAAGGTTAGCAGAAGGTCCACACACAGACTGTCATCACACAACTGCCGTTGCTGCCTCAAACGAATCCACTGCTACCCTTCTCTACTTTAAACCTAATCAAACTGCACCTCCAATCGCCTAGCCGTAATCCCTGTAAAAACCTCAGTCACTTCATCTTTTTTTGTATCTATTCCTTGTTATTAATATTCACGTCCCCATGCGTACATGTTCCTTGTGTAAATAGCTTTTATATTAATTTCTATTTTACTTATATTAGGTTGTTAGTTTACTCTGTTTTAAGCCAAATTCATTTTGATTTGACTTGAATGTCCTCTCTGTATGGCGCCTTTCTCTCCATCCACAGCACGAGGGCAAAAAAGGAGCCAAGAAGCAGACAGAGAGGGAGAAAAAGAAAAAGATTCTGGCTGACCGGAAAAAGCCTCTGATTATTGACCATCTCAATGAGGACAAACTCAAGTATGATTTATTAAATTACCCCAAAATATTAATGCATCACAAAGCTTCCAGAGTGCTCTGATCAGAAATAGTGCACTAGTCTCAAACCAGACAAAGTTCATTTATAAAAACAATAATTTCAATGACTGAATGCTGGCTTCCTATTGGTTGTTGTCCTTCAGGGAGAAGGCCAATGAGCTATGGCAGTGGATGATGAAGTTGGAGGCTGAGAAGTTTGATCTAAGTGAAAAACTGAAGAAACAGAAATATGACGTAAGTGCTCTTACACAACCCCGAGCTGTGGTGACAAAAGATATTGCTGGACATTGTCACTTACAGCTGAACAACGGTGTAATCTTTTGGGGGTACAGTAACCTTTTTCAGTTACTGTACCCCCAAAAGATTTTGCTCTGCTCGGAGTACCACCGAAGTACCCCCTCATGTTAATTTCACTAGTAAGCCTATGGTGTCATGAGTGTTTTCAAGTACCCCCTGTGGAGAGGCCAAGTACCCCAGGGGTCCTAGTACCCCTGGTTGGGAGCCACTGCCCTATGAAACAACTATTGCCCATATTGTATCACAATGTGAATCCTAATTAGGGATTTCAAACTGTTACCCTTTTTAGGATAGTTAAATTAATTGAGAGTAATATATCATTAACATCAAAGACCTGGAAGGAATTAGAATTAAATGCCTTACTCAGGAACAGTACAACAGAATGTTGATCTTGTTGGCTGTGGGATTTTTATCTAGCAACCAACCTGTTGCTGGTGAGATGCACTAAACGCTAGGTTGCCTGCACGCCTTTTGTGATGCGAAGTAACTGGGGGCGCAGCAAAAGGTGGAGCTGGGCCTGAGTTGCAATATATTGAGTGATACACTGGAATTTTAACTAAATTTGGAAAACACTGACCACAGTGAGTTTATTCATCTCATGAAAAAGTGTTTGATACCCGTTAAATTCTATTGAATCCATTTCAGCAAACCCACTATACTGTATAAAAGCCAAAGTTTTCCTCTTAACAGTGACAGTCCATCAAATTACCCAGAGTGAAATGAGACTGCTACAGACACGCTCTTTAGTCACAAGTGTTAATGTTGCCCTGAAGGAGGCAGTGTCATGGTGCGTTCATAATGAACAGGAAATTGGAAACCACATACAAATCTGCTTGAATGGCCCTACAAATGGTAATTACTCGCTATGATCTTGAGTAACTACTCATCCCACATGTGACTTCACGCCACAAAGATAGTTGTTAGTTGTAATTTTTAGTTTGATTCAACAAGCATTTAAACATCATTTTTTTAACAGCTTCACAAGTGGAAAATTTGTGACTTAACAACTCGTAAATTCCCATCTTCTAAATGGTTATGAATGCAGCACCACAATGGAAACTTTAGTCCCAACATAACCATTCTGTCACAACTGACTATGCCAGTGACACTGTGAATGCTAAATGTGGTGTAAGTCTTTAGATGTTCCCGCTGTTCAGGAAACCGAACTATGACCGTTGAACCGCATTTACGTACCAAACCATGGGTTTGGTGAATGTTACCTCCCTGGTGCATTGTGTTCCACCCGGTAAAGACCAGGTCACTGATCGTGCATGTTTTCATGTCAGTCATTTAGCAGATGCTATTTAACAGAGCAACTTACAGCAGTGAGTACTATTTAATACTGCACCGCTGTGGGAATCAAACCCACAACTCAGGCAATACAAGCACCAGGCTCGACCAGCTGAAATACACAGAGCTACATAAGAAGGTTTAGTACAGTGATACATTGTGATTACTAGATGTGGTGACTTACTTCGAATGGTTTTGGGTATTTTGACTTTCAAATGTACAGAGTAATTCAAAAGTCCTCAATAATATTGACTTTGCACCTCATCATCTTCTGTCATCCGGTGACTACATCAAAGCAGTACGTGTCCCTTAACATTGTTTTAACTAGTCTTTTACTGAGACTTCTACATGCTTAACAAGCGACATCACTTATTCTGGAAATGGTGCTAGTAGTAATCTTGCTGCCTATGAGGACACCAAACTAGGGGGAAACACCTGTCTAAAACTCTGGCTTGCTTCCAGATCAATGTTCTCCAGACCCGAATCATTGAGCAGCAGAAGTTGTGAGTAAACTCGGCTGCGGTGGTGTCAACCTCACTGTGGTGTGGTCCGCTGTTAGTCCTTGTTTTCAGAGTGAGCATGTTTTGTTTTTTATTATCATCATTATTTCACACTCTGGGCTCAGGCAAGCGCAACCGGTGCCGGCTCAAGGGGTTGGACACCAGGTGAACACTTTCAACCACAGGTGAACCAAATCAGTCCTCAGACAGGTGGTGGTGTAGCCAGGGCCATAGCCTCGAAACGACGGGATCCCAGATCCAAAACGGATCCCAGTTTTCAGTCAGTATGTCGTCGACTGTGTCTCTACAGATCAACCAGCTTTTGGCCCGAGTCCAAGATCACCAGAGGTAAGTACCCAGAACCACACTGGGCAGTTTCTTCTGCCTTTAAAAGAGCCTTGGGTGGTGGACCGTTCAAATGATATATGCAGCATTTAATCGGTCAAGTACACTGATTGGAAGACTGAGGTCAGGTGACAGCAATCTGTCCTGCTTTTTTGCATCGGTGCAGAAGAAAGCAGACATGGAGCCACTTGAACACTGAAATATACTCATTTACTGTTCCATCCCGTCTTAACCCCAAGGCCTTTTAAAATTCACGTACTGCTGCTTGAAAAAGCCAATCTCAGAGCATGTGATCCAACCTCAGAAAACATTAGGATCTTAGTGATGCATCCTAATCTGACCAGTCTTTTGTGTGGCTCCATCCATTCCCCTCCATTCATCTAGACTATGCTCCAGTAGTCGGGTATGATTGTGATCCTATTCAACAGCCTTCTACTGGCCCGAAACACTGTCAACATTAACTCATATGTATGGCTGTACATACAGTAGGTTCTGTCATACCTCAAACAAATTACTTCCACAAAGTATATAAGTAAAAACTCCAGGACAAATTCCAAGATGTGTGGGTTGAGCCCTGTCCACTTTTTATGATGGTAAGTTGAATTCCACATTGAGATATTAGTTGGCTATAGCTTTGCAAGCCATTTATTGTGTAAATATCAGGCCTCATAGATTGGCTTAAATGGTGAAATGCATTATGGTCAGTGCTGGAATTGGCCAGAAGCTCACTGGAGAGGAGTGCCAGCACAAGTCCTCCTATTTGAGCTCCTATTCTAATTTTACAATATAAGCCAGAATGTATTGCAGAGATCCTATACCTAAATATATCGAGTACCAGAACATAAAATCAGTACCGGTACCCATTTCAAGTCGAGCACTGATTATGGGTGAAAGTAAGAATTTTTTATGTCAATGTGAAACTAAGAGGAATTCAACTATTTTATATGGTAAGAAAGTTGAAAATAGGACACGACCTCCTGGTAATTAATTTTGTCTTTGTCCTTTACTAACAACTCTGTCCTGTGTGTGAAAGTGTTTCCTATTCATTGTGTGATGCACGACTACTCTGACAGAATTGGTCTGTTTCCATCCCCACCTCCAATTATCCCCTCTCTACTTTCTTTATCCATTTCTCTTCATTCATCAATCCTCTTTTGTGCTAAAATAAGCATAGAAAATGTTTTAGATCAAGTTACTGAAAATGTCACTAGAAAAACCTTTGAATGTCTGCCCAATACATTTCCTCTATTTAATATTATATAATAATCAAAACGTAATTACTTTTAGTATTTCTAACAGTTACTAGTGGAACTTATTCCTTTCAGCTTCTGGTACACAAGCACAAAATATTTAAGTATATCTATTTAATAGCACCACCTACTGGCCAGAAAGAACCATTAACAAAGGTGTTTGGTCTTCTGTGTGGTTTCACAGTGCTAAAGGCAGAGGCAAGGGTAAGGGCGTCAGGAGGTAAACCGACCTGGCAAGGTGAAGTCTACAGGGACGAAATGCCAGATGATTGTGTTTCTGTTGTTCTCATTATCAGTATACCCACTGGCGATGTGCTGTTGTCACTGTTAGCTGGTCATGTGACTAAAAACAATAAAGATGTTTTGATTTTCATTCAGGGTCTGATGTGATTTTTAATACTTTCTTTTGTTTCCGTTATTCACTCAAATGTTTCTCCCCTCCCAATTTTGTCATGATATTATCTCATCGCAGCAACTCCACAGTAAATACAGGATAGACGAAGAGTTAAATGTTTCCTCCAAGCATGTCTCGCCAAGCCATTCTGATTTTCAACACTGCTCACTCAACCAGGAAGCGTTTAGCTGGTACATGTGCGTTTGAGGGTAACACATTCCCCAGTTTTACAACCATGACAGAGATTGCTGGATCCCATCCTACCTCATGGACTCACTAGAGTGCCATGTCACAAGGCAGACCTGTCCCCCCCAGGCTGGGCTGGGCTGAGCCAAATTGCATCACCCTATGATGAAAAACGGGCATAGTTATGTATGCCGTGACCAGGATTCGAACACCTGGCGACAGTGATGCAGGAGTACTGCAAGGTAGCTACTTATACCCCGATTTGATTTTAATGAAAAATATAGGCTCTCAAATTAATGCGCTTTAAGTCACAGAATAATCTACCATTTAGTGTATGTATACACAATATAATTGTGAGATACTGTTGCTCCAGGGCAAAAGCATCCATCCCAATTCCCTGAGGTGATGGATTCAAATCTAACGTAATTATCTCCCTAATTCTCTGGCTTGTAACTTCCCTAATTAAACAATTACATGTAAAATGTTAAGTGTTTTGACTAAATTGTAACATGAATCCAATCAATTATTATACTTAGACAAAGAACCAAGTGAGTGAAATAAATACATGTATTTATTAACCACACACAGAATACCACAGTGCAACACAATATTGACTGCGCAGTGCAATGTACCACATTCCCTGAATAACTCACTACCAGCACCTTGGAAACATGATATTACTTAGGCATTAAGCAGGAACAGTGCTTTTGACATAACTAAAAACAAAAATAAATTTCGATGGGTAAGGTTTCGTTTTGGCTTGTTATCCATTTCCATAGACAACGTGGGTATGGCAGTATGAAAGGTACGCAAACTGGAGAACATTTCCAACTCAAAGGGCTTGAGGCTGAGGTTACCATTTCAGCTTTGATTTGGGCTACACAAGGAATGCGTCATCAATCTCGGCCAGTTGTGTTGCGCTCGGACTGAAAACGCTCTCGGTTATTAACTACATAGTTACGCTTAAATGAGGTACCGGCGTATTAAACAGGGACTCTTACAGGAACCACAGCAGTGCATTTTCACATGTTCAATTTCTCTAAGACGTGACTGGCATATTGCAAGAGGCTTCAGGCTTCATTCCTCACCATAAATGAGTCTCCCTGATCTCTGCGATGACATGACTGGCCTTCTGCAGAGCCTGTGGACAAGACAATGAGATGCAGTTAAATAGAAAGTTCAGGGCAGACATTCTAGCGTCTGAAGCGATTATGTTTTAACTAGCTTAAGTCATTGCCTTCGTTATCTACTCCCTGGTCCAGCACTCACTGACCTCTAGCATGTCTGCAGCCTCCTTGCGTCTCTGGGCCATGTCCTCAGACTCAGTGAGCAGGTCGTTGAGGAGGCCAGACTTGTAGAGTTGGCCCACCAGCTCGCTCTGCAGGCTGTCTTTCACATGGTTCACCAGGAAGTGCATCACCGCCTTGGGCACGCTGCGGGACACAGGAGAGGGGAAAGGGATATTGAATCTCTTCATTCAAGACGACCCCACTCGGCCGAGAAACAGAGGCAGCACAGGTCAGTGATGAGCAAAAATATCCTGCCGCGTGAACAGTTTCTTTCCCCAGGCTGTGGCCCTCGGCAAACAGCCATCTGTCCCAGAGAGACTAATAAGACTGTGCTCACCTCAAGACACCTCCAGGCTGAAATACACAGCTGCACTATGTTGCACTCAAAACTCATCTCCCTACATCTAGATATATTATACATTTATACATCCACTATGAATCCATATATATTAAACACACACACACACACACACACACACACACACACACACACACACACACACACACACACATCTGAATTTCATATGTTCACTACCTATTGTATTTTCATTTTATGTAAACGATGTAAACTATTAAAAAAAACGTTTGAACTGTCCCATTTAGGTGGTTTAGGGTTCTGTCCCAAAACGTTGTCTACAGCTGGCAGCAGCATTAGACGAAGCAAAATTCAGAGAATGGGCAAATGTACTGAGCGAATAAAAGTCATTCTCAGCTGGAGGTGGCGAAAGAGGGGGCAAAAAAAAGTCTAGGCTTCCATGCAGCATAAAGACAGACCACCATCACAGCATTCAGTAAAGACATTCACCTATCTTGGATATTTTTCCGGACAATGAGAAAATAGGACTTAATGAGTCTCTCGATGACCTCGCAGTCCCGTTGCTCTCGAGACGACAACTTCCTGGCGACGGGAACAGGCTGTGGTAGGAGCGACAATGTCAGCCAATCACTGAATAGCAGCGTCTCAACTGAAAATCGATTGATTACGGATTTCGCTCACCACGTCCAGCAGATTAACGGCATGACCCTTGTGGGGGCTGGCGGGGCCCGAGCCGGGGGCCCCCTCATCCCCTTTCTTCAGCATGCCTCTCCAGTTCCCTGTCCCATCCTGATCACCTTGAGGCACTGCTCCTGGTGCCTGATCGGCAAACACACACACAAATACAAACCATCAGTCAGATTAGGTCCTTTGTTATTGACTGGTTTTGTTTCTTTACAGCCAACTTTGCCAGGAGTTTCGCAGAACCACAACGCAATCCATTTAGCTCAGAGCAAATGCTCGAACGCACGGACTGGGAGAAGGCGCACTTAGCAGCTGGTTTACAGAGGGGACGTGGTTAAGAGATGACACTGAACGGAGAGCACGCAGTGTGAACAGGGGCTGGGGAAAAGAGCGTGGCACAGCAGGAAACAGCATGCCCACACCCATGCCCACACCCGTCTGTTATATAAACAACAAACAAATTCCACCTTGGCGCCCTCCGCGTCCACAGAACCAGGGGGCTCAGTAGGTATGGAAGGCTGGCCGACCGGACCCTTGACTACGGACTGGGGGGCAGGGGAGAAGAAGGCATTTCAGGATGTCAGGAGAGGTTACCCAGAAGTCAACGGGACAACGAATGGTTATTATATTGCGAGCCGGTGGGGGGAGAGAGCTTGGGAGCCATTGTTTTAGAGGGTTACAGAGGGGAGTGACGTTGTGAAGGGTCGTTACCTTATCCCTGGGGACAGCAGCGGGCAGCTCTCTCATTCTGTTCCGCCTCGACTCCTGAAGGAGACAAACAGCAGGGGGAGAGGGTGACGTGGGGCGGGCAGGCTGGAGCCAGGTCTGCTCATCGTCATGGCAACAACTGGCTCGACAACCCACGTTTCAAATCGAACGTGTCGGGAAAAATCCCAGAAGGATGGAAAGCCTCTCGTGTTTCAACGCAGCTTTGAAAAGGTTAACCGCCTACCTCTATGTTGTTGTTCATGACCCCACAGGCATCAGCAAAATCCGGGTGCTTGGTGTTGATGTAGGCCAGCTCTATGGCCACCAAATTATGAACCTGGAACAGGAGAGGGGATCAGTCCGTCGGGTAGAAACAGATTCAAATGAACACTGGGCGTTTCAGTTAGGCTGAAACATTTTGAACCAACCTTACCATCTCGTTGGTGATAGGCAGCCTTTTCCTGAGGAGGGAGGTGACGACTTCTACTATGGCATCATGGAGCTTGGGAAATCTCAACAGCTCCTATGGAAAAACATACAGGAATGAGGTGTGTGCGTCTGTGTGTGTGTGTGTGTGTGTCTCTCTGTCTACCTGGGTGCTGTAGTTGCTGCAGTGCTGGATGATCCTCTGCATCTCCTCGTGGACCAGCTCCACACAGCGCAGGCTGGGCTCCTCCAGTCTCTTCACCTGCTTTTTCACCAGCAGCTCAAACGACACCTCAGGTACAAACAGAGACGGGCGAGGGCCCTAGAAAAGAAAATGTTTAAAAGAGAAAAAGAAGAGAAGAGAACGTTTACTTTGTGAGTGTTTATTTCGTTGTTTAATGAATGATGCAAATATATTCATTTGCTCTTTGATTGTTTCAACGAGGTAAAGCGATGTCTTCCGTGCCAATAATGCCCGTCTGAAGTGAAATCGAGAGATAGATGAGAGTACACTTGTACCCTTTGTTCTTCAGAAGTAGTAGTAATGGAAAGACAGTTCAGATGTCTGCCAACCCTTCAGTCAGTACTGTTGTTAGAAGACTGAGTTCTACTACTTACAGTGGCGTTCCTGATGGCAGTCAGTATATCTATGGTGTTGAGTCCTCCTAAGGGATCCACGGACTCTAAAGTTCGTCCAAACGTCTCGTGAAATATGTAACAAATTCTGGCACCACCACATCTGCAACACAGAGGATGGACAAAGTTCAGCAAACACGATGTGCTTTTACGGATCAAAGGCATGGTTTAAAATATCTCACTGCTACTGATGTTAGGTTATTACTTATTCATAATACACAAGGCATTGGCAGTAAAAGGCACGCTTGGGTATTTGCTTGGCACACCAAGCAATTTGATTTGAATACAAGTGAAAATGCATTCATCACGAAATTGCATTGGTCTCCCTAAATGGCTACTACTTCAGAAAATTCTTTAGGACTACAGTGAAATTAGCATTTATTCACCCATTGGACTTTTCCAATTCAGTTGCGACAGTATGACTGCCACAGAAAACACGTCAGATTGGAAGATTTTTTGTTTCTTTTTTAAAATCAACAACAAATAAAACATGAATATACCTTCATTAAATAGTTATTCACCCACCCCAATTGAAACACCATTGGCAGAAATTCCATCTGTGAGTCAGTCTCTAAAAGCTTTTTACAACTTGGATTGTGCCATATTTATCCCACTATTCTTCCAAAGTTGTCCAGGCTCTTCCAAGGTGTCAGGCATCATGGCTAGACAGGTCTTGCCATGGCTTTTATAGTCTGGGCAATCTGTGCAGGCGCTTTCACATCAGATCAATGTCTATCAATTTAATGAACACATCAAGTTGTAAAAAAATAAAAAATAAATAACAAGGAATCAAATGGTTAAGATATGATGTTGGAATAATTAGAATGTTGACTAATGTACTAAACTGTGCATATAAAAAGCATGACTGGCACACAGTTCAGTAGAAATTGGAGGATGAATTGAATAGTGCACTCTAGGTGGAAAAAGCAAAACAGTTGCAGACCCCTGTAACTACTTCATGAATTGCATTTCTGGGCTTCTATCAGCATTTTGCCCACAGATCGGCACCACCTTGTGGAATGGTGAGGGTACTGCAACTCACAGCTCTGCTGTCTCAATGTACTTGGCTGTGCCCTCGATGGTGTGGCAGTACTCTGCAGCAAACTTCGTAATAAGCTGCAGCAGGGTGGCACTCTGGTCCTCCACGGGTTGGCCGTAGCTGCTCAGCAGGGACTGGTACTGGGCCGCCAGCACATTGATGCGCGTCTTCAGCTCCGGTAAACATTCTCTGATGTGGTGCATCAGTAATCTTGGAAAGGAAGAAGAGGGATCAGATTTTTTTTATTCAATTTCTGAATGTTGAGTTCAATGTGAATTCACTTCTAGCAGTTGTAATTCTATGGGCATAATGTGAGACCTTGTCGTTTCTTTGGATGAAGTGGGGTAAAGTGGGTTGGACTTTGATTTATAGGTTGAGTAAGGCTGCCTACCATTTACTCTAGGCTGATCAAAGTTAAGAACTTTTACTGGAAAGAGTTGGAAAGACTCAAATACTGTAGTTGCCAATACTTCTGCAATACTTCTCCAAACTGCACAACAGTGTAACCAAATAATAAAAAAAAAAAAAGTGTTTGAACCTGTTTAGAGTCCTAGCTAGATATTTGGTCCCGTTTCTGTTGGCAAGGGAAGGGTACTTCTTTTGCAGAAAAGCGTGTTCGTCGCGGATGGCGTCTGCCACTGACTTCTTATTGTTGATGTCCAACTGGCTCCTGCGTGAAACGGACAGATGTCAGCTCCACAAATGCATAACCCAAATTTCCACTGTTCATTTTCTGTTAGCTGGAGCTTGGGGTATTACTTCAGGTTAGCGTAAGGTGACACAGTGAAGAAACAGACCTGTTGACCACTCCTATGAGGCCCAGTTTGACAGGGATGACCCTGCCCATCAGGACGTCCATAGCATCGGTACCAGCGTCCATCAGGTCCAGCTTGGTTACAACAGCCAGTGTTCTCCTACCTGTACAAAACAACAGGTCGAAACAACAGGTGTTTAATGCTCCTGTATCCTAGGTTCTGTTTGCTTAGCACCGTGAAACTTTCTGTGGCTCATTCACAACTTAAAAAAACAAATTCGCTATTCAAAACAGTCTAAATTAATTTGAGATACATCAAAAAAATCAGAAATTCATCTTAAGGTTTTGCTAAGGAGGTCTTGGTTGCGCAATTAAGATGTTTGGTGTCGAAGTGAAAAAATTGCTAGTCATCCCTTGTTGAATAACATCAAACACTTAATGTTTTAATCTCCATAGTTCCCACTCCTACAAGGAGTAATACAGTTGGAACAATCACAGTCGGGACTTTTGCCTAACTAACTGTTTTGCCGGAAGAAAAAACATTTGGTTGAGTCAACAGCTGAATACCACAGCAACAAAAACATCTGAAAATGTTCCCATAATGTATGCATTAACTGGTTCAGCTGGCATCGTAACCATGCAACACATAATTATATCAATCACAGAGAGAGATAAATAGGCCGCACAAATGTCGAACAAAAATCTGCATTATATCCTTTTGGGGGATACTTATGTTTTAGCCCTTCGCCTGAGTTCAATTAAGGTGGTCAAAGCAGAAAAGCACTGATACTTAAACTGTCACCGTGAACTAAATTAGACGTAAAAATAAACCCGATACTGACCGTCAGGGTCAACCTCGCGGGACACTTTTAGGGCCTCGGAGGTGGCCATGTCTGTGTTGGCAGCGGTCACCGCCAGGATGATGGAGTTGGGGTTGGAGATGTGCTTCAGGATCAGCTCTCTGATCTGAACCTCAATGTCTTTGGGCTGGTCGCCCACTGGGACCTGGTTGGGATGGGGGCGCAGCACAGTCTGAGTCGTCGCACTCTGCGTAACCTTTTAGTTGCCCTGCATGTTTTCTATAGTCCACCACTAGTCACTCTTACCTTGGTGATGCCGGGGAGATCGACCAGGGTGAGGTTCACCACGTGAGGGGAGAAGATCTTCAAGTGAATAGGCTCGTCACTAATCCCCTATAGGAAATCCAACAGCAGACAAATGCATATGTAGCCAGTCGCACCTGACAGTTTGTGAGAGGCAGTTTCCCCGGTACATAAAAGGATGGGGGTTTAAGCAGAGCATTTTGTTCCCGGGCAGAAAGGACAGAGTGGTGTAGGGATCTGGTTGGGTTGACAACTGGCAGATGTTTGGTAAGCCAATGTTTTGTTACGATTCATAATTATGTCAGTTGTTCAGTGTTTGTAGCACTGCCAGTGGCTGGGAAAGGTGGATGGTTGAGGGAGCTGGGAACAAGTATAGCTCACCAGTGTATATCATTTTAACTGTATTTAAGTGAAGCTGGTTTTAAAGTGTAAGGTTTAAAAGTATGTTGTTGTTTTGCAGCAAACTGAGAGAAGCCAGCACTGCTCTCACTATAGGATTAATTTGCCCTTGCACAAATTTGATAACGTTTATTTTTTTATATGTCTAGTCCACCCAAACAGCTAAGTGGTAATTCAGGCAAAATATCTTGGATTGTCTTGGCAGGTGGACTAGTTTATTTTTCTATTCATGTTAAATGTTTGTTAGTTTGTTTTTTGTATTTTGTCACCACTTACCCAGTCTTTCCCCTGACTGGCTACACCTGAGAAGGGGGACATTTGAATAAAAGGCAGAGACGAGTCATCCACCTGTGTTTCATTAACTGTGTGTTGTTTTCCAAGAGATGTGTGGCTACCACTAATATACTATTTCTAACGAGTGTCATCACCAGGGTGCCATTCACTAGTTAGTGTGCTATAGTAAGTGTGTTCTATTTCCACCAGTGTTATCACAAGTGTGTTATATTTCCACCAGTGTTATCACAAGTGTGTTATATTTCCACCAGTGTTATCACGAGCGTGTTATATTTCCACCTGTGTTATCACAAGCGTGTTATATTTCCACCAGTTTTATCACAAGTGTGTTATATTTCCACCAATGTTATCACAAGTGTGTTATATTTCCACCAGTGTTATCACAAGTGTGTTATATTTCCACCAGCTTTATCACGAGTGTGTTATATATCCACCAGTGTTATCACGAGTGTGTAATATTTCCACCAGTTTTATATTTCCACCAGTGTTATCACAAGTGTATTATATTTCCACCAGTGTTATCACAAGTGTGTTATATTTCCACCAGTGTTATCACGAGTGTGTTATATTTCCACCAATGTTATCATGTGTTTTATATTTCCACCAGTGTTATCACAAGTGTTTTATATTTCCACCAGTGTTATCATGTGTGCTCAGACTGCAGAGTTTAGTTTCGCGCCCTGCTAATACCCAGTGTGTTGCTCTTAGGTGCAGCATATATGAATTGTGGGGGATGAGTGTGCTTTCATTGTGAATAAACTTTGGCACTTTGGAAACCTTGTGTATGTCATTCATTTGACAGACCTGTTTAACTTATCCCGAGGACCTCCCCTCGTGTCACAAAAAGGGGCATTGTACAGTTTACACATAGCTTTGTTGAAATTGTTCTTGGTGGTTCATTGAAAGGACATCAATGAGTTTATCAATTCAAGAATATTTATGTTGAGTCATACCTTGTTGGTACCTGAAATTCTTTCAGTTTCATTTTCGATTTCTTGCCTGATTTCATTGAAGTCCGTGTAGATCTGAAAAAAACAGTTTTGTTAATGCCCTTTTATTTAAATCAGCATAAAACACAGAATAGTAATACATTTAACAAGAAATACCTTGTTTTTAGTGTGTAAAAATTTGCCCCATTCGTCTGCCTGCACACCTGCAGAATGCAATAACACAGTATGGTTATAATTTTTCATCTAAACAAATAAGGTAATGGAAAATCTAGGTACATTGAGCTCATGACAACCATAGTAAGTCAACAAAGCCAGGAAAAGACAAAGCCCTGCTCCTTGATAAAAGGCACAGGTGTTGCTCATTGGGGGGGGACGCTATATAGCTGCATTTGCTATATAGCTGCATTGTGGAAGAGGGAACCAAACCAACACTGGTCCTGCTTTACTTGTGTTGGTTTTCCCGACACAACGTCCACACATACTCTGAATTTTCCTTGGCTTAATGGTGCTGCTGGTGGTAAACAAGACTAAATTGAACAAACTACACAAGTTGACATACAATTATATACAATAGGTGGTGAACATGAGAAAAAAAGTTAAACATGAGGAAAAAAAGTTCATTTTTTCCAGTAATTCAAATCTAATTTCTGTATTGTAAATGTTTTTATCCTAATATTTTGAGACACTGGATTTTTGATTTCCATGAGCTAGCTGTAAGCCATAATCAAGATTGAAACAAAAAAGGCTTGAAATGTTTCACTTTGTGTAATGAATTTAGAATATATGAAGGTGTCACTTTTTGATTTGAATTACAGAAAAATGACCTTTTCCACAATATTCTAATTTCTGGAGATGCACCTTTATAATAAGGATTAACAGTTGATGAATCCATTTACTGTTCCAGCATTTGCAATGTTATCTAGAAACATGAAGATTAGCAGAGTTGAGTGCATTACAGTATGGCTATTTTGTAAAAGCTTTGAATTTTGGATGCTGTGTATAGTCTACTGTATAATGTTAGAAAGGCTGGTTGCTGAGGCACACAGCCTGGGGAAAGAAACTGTTCAGGTGGTGGTTAGTGACTGGGTTGGGAGTGGTCAACAATTAAAGGTATTGATCATCTAAAGAACCATGGAGGTGTTCAGACTTAGATTTTCACAACTTGCTCGATGCAAAATGGGCTAGTGTGAACAATACAAAGTCTGAACCAATAGCAGATGAGTGGCAGTTTAAAAAACAATGACACAAAGAGGTCTGAAATTACCCAAAGGGTAACAGCGTTGTCCTAGCCCAGGTAGGCCAACTTACCGTTGTCATCTTTCATTTTCCTGCCATCTCCAGGATCCACGTGAACTAGCTGTAGGATTAGTGGCCGCCGGGTCACTACACCGGTTCCACGGGGCAGCATGTCCTTGCCCACCAAGCTCTCTAGCACAGAGCTCTTCCCACTACTCTGGAGACAGGCATTTCAGTACATCACATCAATCATAACCCCTTTAACAAGAAGGACAGAGCTGTTAAGCGTGATGTCGCGATGGGAAGGTGGGAATGACCTTATTGTACCACTGATGATGGTAATTACTATGATAATTATCGGATGCCCTTCTAAAAAGGAGACTGCCAGGGTTGTATTCTTTCAACTACACAATGTTAACTGTAGTTGCAAAACGTTTCGCATAGAACTTCCGCGAAGTACAAACGATTAAACGTTTTCTCTGATGGAAATCGTTTTTCTCTGTTATTTTACGTTTCATTTGTCAGAATCACGGCGGGCAGTAAGTACATGCACAGTAGGCTACCGTAAAGATACTAGACATAACTGTTGTATTGTTGTGCACATGCGGGCGATCCTACTTTTATTTTATATTTTTAACTGCCAAGCTCTCACAAGTATATTGGCTCGTTTTCATATTTGCTGATTGCTTATTTGAAGAACGTAGTGAAAACCTCGTAAAAGCGCTATGTACAGTATGTGTGCCGGTTTGAAGCTGGCCTAGCAGCATAGATGTACTGTACTACCGTACCTAGCAAATGTTGACAGCTCGGAGGGAGGATTTCTTTTTTACCTGGGTTCCAACAACTGCTATCTGCGGCAGCTGTATAATGTCCGCTCCCACAGTGTTGAATACATCTTGAAGCTTATTTATAACGGGGATAAGAGCCTCCATGTTGAAGGGATTGCCAGCTTTCTTACAGGCAAAATTAATAGAAAAGCTATCCACCAGCTCTGATACAAAGTCATTCAATGACCCATAGACACCATTAAAATAGCCCACTCCCACCAGTCCGAGGGGGAAACTACGTTGTGTTGTGGGATTTGTAGTCATCCAAATGGTAAACGATCTCAAACGCTGTTTGAATTTTCCAAGTAGGACTACAATTTCCAGAATAAGCCGCTCAGTTGGCATAAATATTTTTTAGTTTACTATAGCACACGTTTTTCTAATGGTTATTAACTGAGAATGTGATATAAACTATATTATAAATCTAAGAACGTTAAATATACTGTATACGTAGTAGTTGCAGATGAAGCCGTGGAAATATTGTTGTCAGCATATTTTGATATCCAGATAATTTAATGCAAAGTCAGAGCATGAATGGAATCCATCCAATCTAAAATCCCTCTACTAATGAATGGAACAATTGTATGTGTTTTATTCCGATTTTTATATTCATTAGCCTTAACTTTTAAATCACTGCTGTTTTAAGTAAAACGCCTTTTGTTTTTAAAGAGGATTTGGCCATTTTTAGTTCTATAACGTGATTCGTCTTATAGCTTTTTAAATATGTCCTGATAGGTTTGTTTACTATCACCTGCATAAAGGTAGACCTGTTATGTGAATTTTGCTGAGAAGTCAAAATGGACATCAAAGATAATCAAAGGTGTAAACCCCCTGGTTGGTGTGTCTTTGGGCTGAGACATTAGGGTGCTTATGTTAGCATTGGAACTCCAATATGTACACCTGGTTTGTATAGAATTAATGTCCAGGGGTTATTGTTTGAGTAAGTTTGAGTATTCAGGTTTCAACATCTATGAATTTAAACATTACCTGGTTGACTTATTGGGTCAGGCACAGGGTCAGATGTGTACCTGTTTCATAAGTATATCCATGGTTTTCTACAGAAACACTTTTGGGATGCACAAAATAAATAGTTACAGTAAAAATGTGAATAAAGGGGTCAATACGTTACATACCACTGCATCAGTGTATATATTCAATGATTATGATATGTAGTCATGTCAGAAGTCAGAAGACTTAGATGTAAATGACAATGTTGAGGTCTGCAGAGAATAGCTAGATAATAGGTAACAAATCAAGGTGGATAATAAGGTTTTGAGATGTAATACTGAGAACATTATTAAAGTTTCTGGTCTTCTGTTGATAATCTATTTAACTGTGAGACTCGTACCACTCTGGGTTTGAGGACACTAACATTGTGTGCAATAGCTGATGTTGTCTGTACAGCTCCAGTGGCCAAGGCCACTGACACTGTTGGCAGAACTTCTTCGTAAATTAACTCAGTAATCTCTGTAATATCAGGAGTCACTGGAAAGATATGTAGCAGATGATCATTCCCTGTGTAGCAGCAAACTATTGGCATGCAGCCTAGTGTCCTGTCTGCATAATGTTGTTTAATACAATTTATAAACATGTTGTCAGCTCATGTTTTGCATTCAACATTAACCCAAAGAGACAAGAATTTATATAATGAAATTGACAAAGATTTAGATGTACTGACAATAGAACAAATGCATTCAGAACAAGGATATTGTCCTGAACATTGATATGTACGTTGATTTGTCTTAGGCCATGGTTGTGGCACAGCTGGAGAATCTGGGTAAGTGGCCTGAGATATACTGTGGCTGAGAAATACTGGTAGATGTTTGTTGACCTAGTATGAGACACTGTATTGTGACAAAGAATAAATAATAAACCTCATGGATTACATGTTAGGGTTACTATTTGCATATGATTTTCATAGTGGCATGTGTGGGAGAAACTTGGGAACAAACAGGTTTTTACTGAATTTTATTTATTTCCAAACCACTCAAAAACCTTATCCTTTCAACTTTTCAAAATAGATCATTCTTAGGATTAACAAAGTGCAGACAGCAAACATTGGTTACAGACAAAATGACAATCAGGCAGCCAAATACAAGGCAACATGATAACAGCAAACTAAGGTGCCAACTGTAAGTATTGCACATGGTAAAAAGACAGAAGAGGCAAACTCTGCAGGAAAAAACAAGAGGTAACAGTTGATAATTGTGTATAGTCATGTTACATACACGTTAATAGCTAGGTTATCTTCTACTTCATTATGGGGCGGTTTCCCATACACAAATTAAGTCTAATCCAGGATTAAAATTAAATTCCAATGGAGATTTTCCATTGAGCTTGATTTTTAGTCCATGACTAGTCTTAATCTTTGACAGGGAAATTACAGGTATTAGATTCAACTTAAGTGCTCTATTCCCAACTGGAAAAGGTTTAACATCAGCCTTGAAATGACTTACTGGGAGAAATGCCATAAGTCCACAGTCAAATGCAAAAGCTTAAAAAAAACCTTAAGCAAATGGTGTGCTATATAACACTGACTTTGTCATGATATCGGAAGAGCGTGTTCTGAAAGAATTACTTTGGTTTTTACATTACCGTTTCATGCTTTAGAATGGAAATAAAAGCATGAACATTATTCATATTTTTTTACAACTCAATGCAAAGATGGAAGCTTACAGAACCTGAGAAACTGGAGTCAGTGGTTGTTGTACCATCATGTAAACTGAAAATCAGGATGGAGGTAACAAGCAACAATATCCATAAGCAAGAACCTAAGAGGAGCCCATCCTAATTATATCCAACAATCACTGTGAGTGAAAGGAATTGCTTGAGAAGTTTGTTTTATGGGCTATAGGCATCAACGCATTTGAAGCACCGTTTCTTCTTTCCAAAACCAGACAAAATAATGGTCAATAAAGTGATAAATTAACAGTAACTCCAAAATCACAACAATAGCTAAACCCGTACCCAGTGAGTAGTAGGGTGTGGGATGTGTTTCTGGTGTCGATAACTTAGGAACAGTCTGTGTATGTCGTGACCATGTTCCCTCTGCGCTGAGTCACTGTCCTGCAGTGTTTCGCTGAGCCCTGGAACCGCCTGTCCGCCCTGCCCGTGTGTCCGTTGAACGAGAACATATTTTCCATGTCCTCAAAAATGTCGTCAAAGAGTCCTCCACCAAAGTTGCCTTGGAAGTGTCTCTTGTGCCTGTTCTGGGCCTCCTGATGGGCCTGGAAATGACTGTCAAAGGCCCTCTTGTGATGGGAGTGCTGATTGTGACCAAACAGGTCGAACTCTCTGAACAGGTCATCGAAGTTAAAGTTCTGGTGGAAGTGCTGTTCACTCCTTCCTCCCCCTTTTCCCGGCTCACCCGCCGAGGGTCCATGTCCAAACTGGTCATACTCCTGTCTTCTCTTACCATCTGACAACGTCTCATACGCTGGCAAAAGAACACACAAGTCACTTACAGAGACATTAAACAAACTGCTGTAACGTTGTGAAGTAATACAGCACCTGACAATACAAAAAAATTGCAAGAAAAGCATCTGTTACAATTCATTGCAACCTGAGTGACGACGAGAACTCAACATTTTATAACAACATACTATGATGTAACAGGCAAGTAAGTGCACTGCCCAATTACCTAACAAAGTTGACAGGACGCACCCAATTACCTAACAAAGTTGATAGGACTCACCTTCTGCTATCTCCCTGAACGTTGCCTCGGCGTCAGGACTCTTATTCCGGTCAGGATGGTACTTCATGGCTAACTTATGGAAAGCCTTCTTGATCTGGCGCTCAGAGGCATCTTTTGGCACACCTAGAATATCATAGTAGTCCCTCTGTGCTAGTATGAACTCTGTTATCACAAGAATACATACTGCTAACATTAAGGTTGAATTTGCTGTGACCATAATGGTAGTTGGGGCCCGTCTCCCTGCACAGGAAAGTGAAGAGAAGTTTATAATTAATTGACAGTTTGTTACGGACAAGCAAATTATGAAGTCAAGTTGACATGTTATGTGCCATTCCAGTAATTACTAGGGCTTTTATTTGATTTGATCATTCTTAAGTGGCATGATCTACAAACGCATTCTAGTGAATAGGTCAAATAAACCTCAGAATGATCGTCCGGCTATTGACGTTGATTTTAAAACAATAGCAAAGGCATTTTTAAGCAATCCAGTGAAAGTGGGTGGGGAAAGAAGGTTGAATAACTGCATTAAGTGGGTGTTAGGAAAACAAACACATAGCTAGCGCCAATGAAAACTCATTGAAAAAGACTTATGTACGCTAACTCTAATTTAAGCATAAATAGACTGACAGAAAAAGATAGAACTCACCTTGAAAAGTACTGACAACAGCCTCTAAGCTTTTCTATTACGATACTGGAGCAGCTGATCAAGGATCTGTAAGTAACAAACCACTTCGACAAACCATAGCGGGTTACATTCCTCAGTTGTAGCACCACGACTCGCAATCCTATTGGTTCATTCTTTCACGTACTGATTCAAATGAATGCAATTGGTTGAAACCCAGGGCACGTGACGTTGTTTTACGCCACTTCCGGTACACTCCGGGCCTCTTGATGGCGGTCTTATGTTTTATGGGTTTTATCTTTTTATAGTTGGTGGCGTGAAATATGAAACCACACCAGAAGAAGAAAGGAAATACAGATTGTGGCAGTATAACCAGTGAGTGCAACGGTGGCTGGTCTGTAAACAGATGATCGCAAGCTAGCGTCGTTGTTAATGTGAATTGAAAAGGTAATTACTTATCCATTTAATTTCAGTGTTGCTGACATATCTTGATTTCCATATAGCTAGTAGTTTACTGTAATGTTAAACATTGTATATTTCATAGGAAGATAAGTGTCGAGCTAGCTTGCTATCAAGTAGCTAGCTAGTGTATAGGTTATGATTACCTGCAACCACCAGAGTGAGTTCCTTGACTTCACTGCTGTACTTCTGGCAGGGAACTATCAGCTCACTGGTTATATTTTCTACCAAAAGCAATTAATTATATTTTCTACCAAAAGCAAAAAAATATCTTTTAATTTCTGCGTTTTGGCAGCATGGCCTTCAGAGGGTCATGTATTTACACTGGAGAAGTTCCAAGTTATGTTGAAAGTAAGACTAACATCAGTAATAATAACAACATTTTATTGCATCATTGTGTAATATTTTGTGGTTTATATGAGGAAAACTAATACCTACCGGTTTGTGACTGATATGCACCTTTACATCAATGTACTTACAGTACATGGATTATGTTTGTTGTTCAAACATTTGGTTTTGTAGGACTTTAAACCCAACTTCTCCCTTTTTAGTTAAAACTGTGTTTTTTTTGCTGTCCTTTGAACTAGTCTTTAGAGGTGGATGAACATAGGGTTCCATCTGAAACCCCTCCCTCTCCTGCCTCCTGCTTCTTCTCCCCCAAAGACGCCCACCTCCTCTTCCTCTTGGTTGCCCCTGTGATGACGTCCCCGTGCTGTGGCTTCCTGGCGCAGTACACCCACCATCACCTGGTTGCCTTCCTCCTCACCTTCTTTAGGTAACTGGTACATTTAAATTCAGTCACTTTGACAGGAACCATTTTTGATTAGAACAATATTTTCCGCACGTGTTTCATCATTGCAGAAGTGATCAGAAAGACTTGTTTTCAGACATGAAGACTAGCCTTGTAGAACCATTCTGATCTCCCAAGCTCACAATGTTTCCCTCTCCGTGTAGCAAAGCAGAAAGTGTACTTGCAAGATCAGGATTGTTCTACAGGCTTACTGAATGCTAAGACATTCCAGAGACAAAGATGCTCAAAGCTAGCTCGCACACCATTAAAATTTAAATGGTAACTTCTAATTGCTAGTACAAAGATGGCCGCCTTGTATGGTGACTGTCTGTATTTCTTTCAACAAGTGGCAATACCTGGGCCGGCAGGAAACGTGACTTCACTGGTTCCTCAGACTGGCTAGACATTGCTATCAGAGAAGGAGAAAGTCTAGTTGTAAAACATTAAGGGAATCTGTGCTTGTGTTTCACCTGTTTCCTCATGACCGTTCTGCTTGATTGCCTGACCTTTGACCCGAGACAGTTGTGCCCCTAAAACATATTGCCTGTAATTTCAGACTAAGCCTTCAAGAGTTGACATATAGCCCTGAGGTATTATTACTGGTTATATTATAGAAGATAGAGAATAGTTGCTAAATGCAGCATTAGATGTTTCTGATTCTTTGTAGTGGCAGGAATTCAGCAGTTCTTCACAGACAGTGCTTAACAGATTCTCATCTGCCTCTCTGCCCAGCTATGTCCTCTTGCACGCCTCAAGAAAAACCTTCAGTAATGTCAAGGTTAGCATCTCAGCTCAGTGGACTCCCTCTGTGCAGAATGCCAGCCTTCCTGCTTTCTCACCCAGAAAGGTATGTGTGTGTTGCCTTTATTCACTGACTACATTTACTTGTAACCAGAATTTTACTTGGTGTTAAGGTGCTGCTAGTTGTAGACAACATATAGGGGCAGAATGTACCAATATTAGGGGTGTAACGGTACGCAAAAGTCACGGTTCGGTACGTACCGAAAATCTTAAGTTACTGTTCGGTATGATTTCGGTACAGTGGAAAAAGACATGCAAAACATAACATTTCTTTCTTTCATTTACGAGGCTGCATTACATGTTCTAGGCTACTTCAGTTGCTAAGTTACGGCTCCAAAATCCGTCTCCGGGGGAAACTCTGAGTTTTGAATGTTAGTTTTGCACACAAAAAATTAACGTGTGTGGTTAAAACTAAGCAAAATTTTGGAAAATGTACACTATATTACTGTTGTTTAAATGGCAGTTACCAGCTAGGTGTCTTGATGTGGGTAGCATAGTTCTTTTAGTCTCTGTAGGGCAGATGGCCGATGATGAAATGTCCTGGACCTCAGGCCTAAAAATAGTCTGGCATGATAAGTACAGCAAACCCCAGTCGAGTAAATGTTCATTCATGAAGGGATGCATGCGTAAAACCAGTGACTACAATACTCTTCACCACCAACACCTGTTTCACACAATATTGTAGCATTGACAAGCAGACATACACAGAGCCTCTTCACTAAAACCTGGTCACTTAATACAACCTAACACAAAGTACATCTGGAAATCCAATACGTTCTGGTGAAATTAGACAGACAGTTAATCCAATCCTGCATCATATCTCCACTGGATTTGTCGGTGTGAATATGTTGCTCCAAACAAGCGTCTTAGCTATTGCAACATGGCTGCAATGGACCTTTTTAATAAAAAAAATTAAATAATGATGTGTATTTGATTGTCTATTTGGAATCTTTCTCCAGACATGGGAGGATAATAAGCTGTTTGCCGACTCGGATGAAGCCACCCTGTTCCTGGGAGCACTGGATACCATCTTCCTCTTTTCCTACGCTGTTGTGAGTGTCAGGACCAGTGAGGGGCAGCTGGGTGCATGGAGGAGGGGCACGGGGCCAGTCTAGGTCAGAGCTGAGAGCGACAGAGTGTCTAGCAACAGTGACTCAACGTCACCCGATCAGTCGTATCAGATTTACCTCTTTCTCCCACCACACCCTGATCTGCAGGAAGGTTTAACTAATGGAGTAAATAAACACTCTGTTTTTGGCGATTACATGAAGCATGACCAAATCTACTGAAATAAACAACATTAGGTTTGATGTTGACAAAGTGATTGGGCTGTTTCAAAATAAAACCTGTTCACATGGCTCCATCCTTTCCATTCTTTTTTAGCTAGCGATGGATTAAATTGGCTGACGTTTTTAATGGCAGAACTGAACCATTGCAATTCATCTTGGTCCACGGGCTGCTTTCAGGGCCAACTAACATCTAGTTGTAAAATAGTGAACTACTCCATTTTAGTCCTTTTTTCAAAGTGGTTTTCCCTTTATAGGAGGATGGGGAAGTATGTGTATTTATTCTTAATACTTGTTATTCAATGTTCATGCAGGGCCTTTATGTGAGTGGAGTGATCGGAGACCGCATGAACCTCCGATATGTCCTCACCTTTGGACTGTGCGGTTCAGCCATAGTGGTGAGTGGAACATGTGCTGTTCTTTGATTTGTTAGCCATTTTGTTGGGCGAGTGCGTACATTTTCATACTGTTTTGTTGATATTTCATAAACACCTAGTCCACTGTCGTTATAGAAGTTCAGCTGAACAGTGGGCTGCCAATGGTGTAATCTGATTTTACCCTCTTGTCGACCCCCTTCCCGCTTTGCCAGGAGTTTGTGTTTGGTACGCTGACTGAGTGGCTGCAGTTCTATAACATCTACCTGTACTGTAGCCTCTGGGTGCTGAACGGCTTAATGCAGTCAGCTGTCTGGCCTTGTGTGGTGGCAGTCATGGGCAACTGGTTTGGCAAGTCCGGGTGAGTCCAATGCCAACCGTCGCCTCAAGGGACCACTTTAGCTTTTAGGATTTTATTCTGTGTCCTAGAAGTTCAAGTTCATCGGGGTGTTGTAACAGCCCTATGTTTTTCCCTTCCAGTCGAGGTTTCGTGTTTGGCTTGTGGAGCGCCTGTGCCTCGGTCGGAAACATTCTGGGAGCTTTCCTGGCCTCTAGTGTTCTCAAGTATGGATACGAAGTGAGTGGCAGCTCACAGACATACAAATTATAGATCTGCTCTGGGCTTCAACTTTTTTAAATGTTCTAAAAAAAAACATGTATTGTAGTATAGACAATTCCTATTTTGATAATCGATTCTGTCCATATTTATTATATTATTATATTAAATAACATAATATATTATTAGTAAGCTCATTTAATCTATGTTCCAAGATTAAATGCCTGTGTTTTATTTATTATGTATAAAATGTGTTTTATACATAGTGTTTTTCTCATCTTGCACAATGTTTTCTTTTAAACAGCATAGTAATAAAAAATATAAAGGGTTTTAGGAAATGCATACAACAGTGTTGAAAACGGTTTTTAGAGGTGCTATTCTAAACTGCTATTCTAAAATAATTAACAGTAAAGAAAACAATGTAATATAGTAGGTTAAAATACCACTAGTATGCTTAACGTGTTGGAATTCCCCCAGTATTACAGTTAGGAGAAATAAGGAAGGTAAGACACTAAAATATCTTATAACAGGCAGCTTTAAAATGGCTGAAGTGTGGTCTGAAGTAAACAGACAACATAACTACAAAGTTTTACTGGGGAGGTATTTTGCTTCAAATTTGCATTTTTACTTCCAACACAAGTAGCATGCTCTGTCTGACTAAAAAAAACTCCACACGCACAAGTAGCCCACTGGTTTTAGGGTGCTACGGCAAATGTTTTTTTGATGAACAGCTCAACAAGCATTTGAGAAGAAACTTACGGCATGATGCTAAACTAATACAGAGCTCAATTAATAAACCTTTTTTAGAATAGGTTAAGATGCTGGGCCGTGCAGTCTCCTCATTTTTCAGTATTTTTTATGTTTTCAGCACTGTCTCACTTAGACCCAACTAATCGATAATTAAAATAGGTGCATTATTGATTTTTATGGATTAGTTGTTGCAGCCCTTTAAGTACGCTGAAGTGCCAGAAAAACTGGTACAGACGAGCCCATACAAAATACATAGCAACGCCACCCATGCACGTCATTGGTTGTGTCTGCCAGTGCATATATAAAGCGATAGACATCTGTAGAAGCATCTAGAGCTGTTTCCGCTGTGAGAATGGCAAGTTATCACGATTTAAGCGACTTTCAATGCGGTTTAATAGTTGGAGCTCATGAGATGGGTCTCACAGCATTTCGGTGGTAGAGGAGAAGTTTGGATTTTCACATACTACCATTTCACGTACCAAGAATACAAGAATTCTGGCAAAACATCTAACTTATGACAGCAGTGTGGCCATAAAAAGACTGTGGGAGAATGTGACCAGCGTCGGCTGGCAAGAATTGTTTCATGCAACAGGCGTGCAACACTGCCTCAAATAACATCTGCATTCAATGCTGGGCCCTCAACAAATGTGAGGACTGTGCAACGTTCCCTCCGGGATATAGGCGCTCCTGTGGGAGGCCTACCAAGTACTAGACTGGTGTACCAGTTTTTCTGGCACTTCAGTGTATGATGTATTCTGAAAGTCACCCATAACTAAGCCCAGAAAGAGATTATTTTTTCCCAAAAACAAATATTTTGTCATATTTTGAGTACATTCATCCAAGATCATACAATGTATCGTATTTTATTTGTGTACATACCGAAAGGTTGCTTGTTTAAATCCCCAATCTTTTAACCAAAATGCTTTACCATGTGTTGCTCTTGGTAATATTGTCTGCTGAATTACAAAAACATTTTAAAAATATAAATATCCTCCTGTTTAACTGTTTTTTTTCTTCATCTTGCACATGGTACAGCATTGCTTTTGCTCCATAGCTGGCTTGTTAGTTAATTTGAGGTAAAACATCAAAGAACAAAGCACAGAACATTAACACTACGTTACATGTTAGTAATTTAAAAGATGCTCATATCCAGAGTAAGTTCAGTTAATTAGGGATAACCATCTTGCTCAAAGATGACGATTTTTATCCTGTCTGTTCAGGCATTAGTTCTAGCAACTTTTCGGTTATTGGTCATAAGAACAATATTCACAATAAAAGTCCCCCGGGTGCGGGTGTTGTTGTTTCTGCAGTATGCCTTCCTGGTCACATCTGTGGTGCAGTTTGCTGGTGGGGTGGTGGTATTCTTTGGTCTGCTCACCTCCCCAAAAGAAGTGGGTGAGTATTAGCTCCATACATGCCTAGTTTCCGTTTTATTCTCCCTATCAAAGGTATCTTCATGAAAGATCACTGTGAGCTACTTTTTGTATCATACTGTACTTATTTTCACTTCCTAATTTTGAAGTAATATAAGTGGTGGGATCAATTCATTTGAATTTTTGTTGCTTTTTGTACTGTATATGTACAGTTGTGCTCATAAGTTTGCATACCCTGGCAGAAATTGTGAAATTTTGGCATTGATTTTGAAAATGTGACTGATCATGCAAAAAAGTATGTATATATATCATATGAAGCCATTTATTATCACAAAGTTGTTTGGCTCATCATAATGGTAACAGAAATCACCCAAATGGCCCTGAGCAGAAGTTTACATACCCTTGAATGTTTGGCCTTGTTACAGACACACAAGGTGAAACACACAGGTGAAAATGGAAATTAAAGGTGAATTTCCCACACCTGTGGCTTTTTAAAATGCAATTAGTGTCTGTGTATAAATAGTCAATGAGTTTGTTAGCTCTCACTTGGATGCACTGAGCAGGCTAGATACTGAGCCATGGGGAGCAGAAAAGAACTGCCAAAAGACCTGCGTAACAAGGTAATGGAACTTTATAAAGATGGAAAAGGATACAAAAAGATATCCAAAGCCTTGCAAATGCCAGTCAGTACTGTTCAATCACTTATTAAAAAGTGGAAAATTGTGGGATCTCTTGATACCAAGCCAAGGTCAGGTAGACCAAGAAAGATTTCAGCCAAAACTGCCAGAAGAATTGTTCGGGATACAAAGAAAAAGGAGAAATACAGGCTGCTCTGGAAAAAGACGGTGTGGTTGTTTCAAGGAGCACAATATGACGATACTTGAACAAAAATGAGCTGCATGGTCGAGTTGCCAGAAAGAAGCCTTTACTGCGCCAATGCCACAAAAAAATCCCGGTTACAATATGCCCGACAACACCTTGACACGCCTCACAGCTTCTGGCACACTGTAATTTGGAGTGACGAGACCAAAATTAGCTTTATGGTCACAACCATAAGCGCTATGTTTGAAGAGGGGTCAACAAGGCCTATAGTGAACAGAATACCATCCCCACTGTGAAGTATGGTGGTGGCTCACTGAAGTTTTGGGGGGTGGGTGAGCTCTAAAGGCACAGGGAATCTTGTGAAAATTGATGGCAAGATGAATGCAGCATGTTATCAGAAAATACTGGCAGACAATTTGCATTCTTCTGCACGAAAGCTGCGCATGGGACGCTCTTGGACATTCCAGCACGACAATGACCCTAAGCACAAGGCCAAGTTGACCCTCCAATGGTTACAGCAGAAAAAGTTGAAGGTTCTGGAGTGGCCATCACAGTCTCCTGACCTTAATATCTTCGAGCCACTCTGGGGAGATCTCAAACATGCGGTTCATGTAAGACGACCAAAGACATTGCATGACCTGGAGGCCTTTTGCCAAGACGAATGGCCAGCTACACCACCTGCAAGAATTCAGGGCCTCATAGACAACTATTACAAAAGACTGCACGCTGTCATTGATGCTAAAGGGGGCAATACACAGTATTAAGAACTAAGGGTATGCGGACCTTTGAACAGGGGTCAGTTCATTTTTTTCTTTGTTGCCATGTTTTGTTTTATGATTGTGCAATTCTGTTATGACCTACAGATGAATGTGAATCCCATAAGAAATAAAAAAGTGTTTTGCCTGCTCACTTATGTTTTCTTTACAAATGGTACATATATTACCAATTCTCCAAGGGTATGCAAACTTTTGAGCACAACTTATATCGCACATTATTAATTAGGTAGTTGGGACCTTGGATGTTAATAGGTTGTAAGCTGGTATATCAGCCTTTGTACCTCAGGTATGACCACAGTGTTTTACAGTCTTCTAACTACATTGGCTAATAGTTTCTAATGCCAATAAGACCCTCTGGGGTTTGTGCCAAATATACCAGTAAGTGTTTTATCCAGACGTGTTGCTTCACTCTTCAGAACCGCTGTTAGGTGTGGGGTATCGCTGTGTTAGAACCGCTGTTAGGTGTGGGCTATCGCTGCGTTAGAACCGCTCTAAGGTATGGGGTATCGCTGTTAAAACCGCTGTTAGGTGTGGGGTATCGCTGTTAAAACCGCTGTTAGGTGTGGGGTATCGCTGTGTTAGAACCGCTGTTAGGTGTGGAGTATTGCTGTGTTAGAATCGCTGTTAGGTGTGGACTATCGCTGTTAGAACCGCTGTTAGGTGTGGGCTATCGCTGTGTTAGAACCGCTGTAAGGTGTGGGGTATCGCTGTGTTAGACACGCTGTTAGGTGTGGGGTATCGCTGCGTTAGAACCGCTGTTAGGTGTGGGCTATCGCTGTTAGAACCGCTGTTAGATGTGGGCTATCGCTGCGTTAGAACCGCTGTTAGGTGTGGGCTA